>CM021104.1:227142018-227170449 GCA_007115665.2 Sequoiadendron giganteum | reverse complement strand
CCATTTCCCTAAATATTTTAATGTATCATTCTATTATTTTGAGTCCTCCAAACCCCCTAGGACACATGTCATCATATCATGCATTTTCTTCAATTCAAGGAGGCCTTTCATTTTTCCTTTTATCCCTTCATGAGTCCCTGAGAGAGAAACATGTGTCCCGATATATATAAAATAAATCAAGGGTTTTATGGATATCAAAATCTGCAAGTGTTGGTAAAACACTAACACACACACATTGTTAGCATGATTAACATTTTAGAACCAAGCACACCTCCAATATCCTCATGAAATAATACCTCATGTGCTTCAAAATGCAAACAATGACAAAACTAACCAAATCATATAAAAAAGACATGAAGTATACCTATTCCATGGTGGATTGGTGCTACTCTTTGTGTAGAAGGTAGCCCTTTCCCAACCCTTTGACAAGCTAAATGATGAAAATATAATGCTATGATAATGGACAAAATTAGCTCTGAATATGAAGAGAGTAAATTTGCATGAGGTTGTCTCCAAATGGTGAAAGAAGGTCTTGGATTTACAGGTGAGATTGAGGAGAGAAGAGGAAAAATTGAGAAATTTGGGACTAATCCTCAACCAATAGGAAGGGGCCACTTGTCACCATGTGAATGGGCCAAGGTTGTGCATGTTTTGGTCAATGTGCCAATAAATGGCATTAGGTGGCCTTTTCAAATTTCAAATTTGACTTGTTGGAGGGAGAACAAAGGGTCTTAAATGCCAAGTGGGGGACATGTAAGAGGGGATTTAATGCCATGTTGGAAGGGACACGCCATTTGAGAGGGAAACTAAAATTGGAGGAATATTCCTTATTATGCTATGTTGAGGGAAATTAGAAGATTTAATAAATCAATTAAATGATTTATTTGTGCAAGTGGAAAAAGCTAGAGGATGTGAGTTGCATTAAGTTTAATATTAATGATGATTTACTTAACTTAAGAGAGGATTAGGTGATTGTGACATTTTGACTTAGAATTTTGGATTAAAATAAATCAAAATGAGAGGAAATAATGGATATTGGCCATTTAACTAAATACATTTGATTTAATTAGATCAAGAAACTTTAGGAGCTAATCAAATAAAAATGATTTATTTAATTAAGGAGAATATGATCAAATATGATGTTAATTTTGCATGTCTACATTTTGCCCCTCTTTGAAGAAATGTACTTGTTGCATTGGTTCAAAGAATGATGCCACCGACATTGAAATTAAAAAAATATTATCTTTTCAGATGCCCAAGTGAAAATAAGTATGTTAGTACATTGCCCCCTCGAGAGATCAAGCGAAAATATTTGATTTGAGGCCGATCTCGTGACAAAGAGGTTCAAAATAGATGTATGGATAGCTATGAATAACTGACCTATATGATAATGATGATGTAAATGAGATGTTTTTAAGATGCTTACAATAAAAAATCTATATTATCCTAAACAAATTAGATGATGATGCAAATGACATGTCTGGAAGATGCTTAGAATACCAAATCTATATTATTTTAAACATCTTAAATGATTATGCAATGCATGTGAGATGGATGAGATGGATGATTTTCTCCTATGATGATATGACTTGATTATGTAGGATGTAGGATGTATGCATTGGTAGCATGAAAGAGGATAGAAGAATGAGAGGGATCAACTCTTAAATCCAAGAAGATGCAGAAGTCCAACAAGTACATTAGTCATCGAGACTTTATTGGATATGATGATGAATGATGATGATGTATTGCTTATTCAAGGATGGGAGAGATAAAGAGAATACCCTTCTTTATGTTTGATAACACACATAGGTGTGATGCATCAAGGTATTAAGAACTAGGATGGCATTGCGCCTAGTGTGATGGAATTTGACTTGTCAAATAGATAGGAGTATTCATGTTCACACTTGAAAAATGAAACCTTATTCGGAATGCAATTCAGAAATTCTAGACATCTCATACCAATACATAAAAAGGCAAGCCTTTTTATGTGGTCAACAAGACACCTAAAGAGTCCTCACTACAAGCAAAAAAAAGCATGCAAGACAAATTTATTTTACAAGAATATCCCACAAGAACAACACATAAAAATATAATGGTCATTGCCCCATTCCTTTATCTCTAAATCTTTCTATTTAGACATCATCAAGAGGTCCTTGGAATGAACGCAAAATAAGGTAATTCCAAAAGACCAAGATAAAGTAAACAAACAAGCTATTGTTCTTCATACTGCTAGCCAAAGACTAAACTATGGTGATACCTGAAGCTAATTTCCATCATAGGAAGGTCGTATTCCTAGGACATGTTGTGATCAAGGTTTTTGATGAGATTGTTTGGATGATAAGCTATTGATACTTCGATTTGACCAACTTGTTGACTCAATGATCTAGACTTGAGACTTTGATGATTAGGTTCGCACTTTTGGACTTTCTAGACTTGCTTCTGGCTGAGTTACCAAAGGATGAAAGTGGCGATGATTTATTAGGAATGATGATTACTATAGGTGGAACCGAGATGAGATAGATACACCATTTTGGGTTTTTTCAAATGTTTTGAGGTTTTTTTCAAAATACTTAGATGTTGTACATTTTTTTTGGTATTTTCAAGATTTATGACCAAGAGACTAACTTACAGACCTATCCTAGGGGTCTCGAGAGTTGATCCATAGATTAGTCTTGCCTACGTTATACACGTAGAGACCACATAGTTCGACTGATGACAGACTTGACTCAATGATGAGATAAATAGGAAAATGGATTGCCACTACACCAGACACCCAAAGGATTGACCTAAAATGTCTTAGGGGAAATTCAAGATCAGAGACGATGTAGTTTAGCTGGTGACTCTATTTTTTAATTTTTTTGATTTTGACATGTTTTGGATTTTGAATGATTTTTGGTGGATTTTTGAATATTTTTTGGATTTTTTGATGTTTTGATGTTTTTGAATTTTTGAGGTTTTGAGAAGATCACAAGAATATACATGAATTTGATCTGATGTAGGTAAAAGAACATGCCCCAAATGTGATGCGATAGACTACTTCGATAGAGGCAGGACATCTGACCTTAGGAATATGCCAAGTAGTACTATGGTGGAACATGATATGAGCACAAGATCAACCTATGGTATGAAATGTGAACAGATGGTGGAAGGATAAATGGAATGTAATGGATAAGTGAGTGCGCAGAATAGGCCATGAAGATCCTGGTGGATGGAGAGTGTTTTATTTACGCTTGGTGCCTGTTTTCCAAGTTTTCACCAAGGTACTTGTCTAGAGCACCACTGAAGAGGTTTTCACTAGAGGACGATTTTTTTCTTTACTATTTTCAATCCTTTTTTTGATTTTTTTTGGAGTTTTGTATTTTTGATTTGTTTTTTGTCACCAAGATGCCTGTTTACAAAGTTTTCATTAGGGTGACCATTATTTCAGGACATTTTTCTTTTTTTTTTTTGTATTTTTCGGTTCTATACCTTGCAAGATTTTGAGGTTCTATACCTTGCAAAATTTTGAGGAATAAATTTTTTTGAGATGGGAGTTGTTCAAGGGCTCCTACAGAGGCTTGCCTTCTAGTGTTGACAGTTGATATGCCCCTCATTTATAGCTTGTTGTGATGACGAAAGGTCCCAACTAGTTGAGCTCAAATTTTTCTTTTCTTTCAGGATTTGGCACATTCTTCTGATTTTCTTTTAGCACTAGTTTGTCGACTTGGAATATGCATCTCCTGATCTTCTTGTTTTAGTTGTGCTTCAGGTGGTCTGATAGACCTGTAGATGGTGGAGGGCATCCATGCATCATTCATCTAATAACTCCAGCTTATTTAACCTTGAAACCCGATATTCCCCATCTATAAAGATGTTTTACAGTGATATCCTTAATGATGGGAGGTTGATCTCAATTGGGAGGATGGATTCTGATCCATAGACTTGGGAGAATGGGGTGGCACCTATTGGTGTACGGATGCTGGTATTATAGGCCCATAAGGTGGGATTTAGCTATAAATAACAATCATGACCAATGTCATTGACTATTTTCTTAAGGATTTTCAAGATGGTTTTGTTTGTGGCTTCTACTTGGCCATTGCCTTGCGGGTAATATGGAGTGGAAAAGTGATGTTGGATATTGAATTTGTGGCAAAGGTTGTGCACATCCTAATTCTTGAAGGGTGTCCCATTATCAGAGATAATGGATTGGGGGACACCATATCAGCAAATGAGATAGTTCAGGATGAAATTTGATATTTGCTTTCCCTTTACGTAGGTCATGGGGATTGCTTCAACCCACTTTGTGAAGTATTTCATGGTGGTGATGATGAATTTGTGGCCATTAGATGAGGTGGGTGTGATTTTTCCAATGAGATCAAGCCCCCACTGCGAATAGGGCCAAGGTGTAACAATAGGATGAAGCTCTTGAGCTAGTGCATGTATAAGGTTTGCATGCTACTAGCACTGTAAACACTTTCAGACAAATTTGTGTGCCTCTCTTTCCATTGTTGCCCAATAGTATCCAGTTGTCAGCAAATTCTTAGCCAAGGTCATACCACTCAAGTGCGAACCACAAATTCTATTGTGTACCTCAATCAGAGCAGTCAGGGCTTCCTCAGGATTTAAGCAATGCAACAAGGTTCCTTAAATACTCCTACGATAGAGGGTTTCTCCTAGGATGATAAAACGGGTGGAATTTTTGATAAAGGTTCATTTGAGGTTTGGGGTTATGTCAGTTGGGAGGACTCCTATTCTTAGTTAGGTATAGATGTCATGATACAAAGGATCACCGGGACCAAAAATTTCACACACATATTCTAACTCTGGTACCTCGAATGCTGGTACGAGAAGCTGCTCTACCAAGAATTCATGTTTTGGGACATTGCAAGGGATATCTAGTAAGGATCCAATTATTTCCATTGTGTTAGCTGCTCTATTGTTAGCCCTTGGTATCTTCTCAAGGGTGATATTAATGAATCATTATTTGATGCTCTTTACTAACTTCTTGTATGGTTCCAGCTTATCATCCTTAGTTTGGTACTCGCCATTGACTTGGTTGATAATAAGCTTTGAATCTGCATAGACTTTGAGAGCCCCAATCTGCCACTCTGCTACAATCTTGAGACCTATGGTTAAAGCCTCGTACTCTACAATGTTGTTAGCATGGGGGAATGCCAATTTGTAGGATCTAGGTATACAATCCCCTTGTGGAGTGATGAAGAAAACTTCGGATCCTGATCCATGTTGTGTGTATGACCCATTGAAGTAGAGTTCCCAGTGATCGGCTATGATGAGATTAAAGATGGATTCATCTGGAAATTTTGATATGAGTGGATTCTCTATATAGATTGGAGCCTCTACTAGTTGGTCTACAATTGCCTATCCCTTGATAGCCTTGTGCTCTATATATTCAATGTAATTCTCTATCAATATCATAACCCATTTGGTTTTTCATCCTATGAGAGTGGCTTTAGAGGGTGGGTAAAAGTTAGCAGATCTATCTTTGCAATTAGCTTGGTCTGATGAGCCAACATGTAGTGTCTAAACTTTTGGGCTGCAAACACAACTACCAAGAAATATTTTCTATTGGTATGTAGTTGAGCTCATGCCATAACATTTTCCTACTAATGTAGTATATCACTTTGTCTTCCATTTTCATCATATTGAGCTAACATAGCGTTGAGAGTTTCCATGCTTGCTGAAATATACAAGATTAATGGCTTTCCTGAGATTGGTAGCATCAAAACTGGTGGTATGAGTAGATATTCTTTGATTTTACTAAATGCCCGATCACAGTTGTCATCCCACTTGTATGTTACTCCCTTGTGGAGTAGATGAGAGTATGGGATCTTCTTATCTACTAGTGGCACTATGAACCTACAAATGGATTGGAGCGTTCCTTGTAGACCCCTCAGCTTCTTTAATGTCCTGGATGCTTCCATATCGAGGATTTTCTTGACCTTGGTAGGGTCTACCTCGATTCCTCTCATTGATACTATATATCCCAAGATTTTGCCAGATTGTACCCCAAAGAAACACTTCTTTGGGTTGAGACGGACCTTATATTTTTCCAATTTGTCAAAAATAGAGCTCAACGCTGCCATGTGGTCTTGTCTGTTTTTGGATTTTTCCAATATGTCATCTACATAGTATTCCATTGTTTTATGGATCATGTCATAAAAAATTAGAGTCATGGCTCTTTGGTATGTTGCACCTTCATTCTTGAGCCCAAATGGCATCATGTTCCAACAATAGGTGCCCCATGGACATGTAAACGTTGTCTTATGTTGGTCTTCCTTTGTGATCATAATCTAGTTTTACGCTGAGATGCCATCCATCAGTGATAGCATCTCGTCTTCGACCATCATTTCCACTATCATATCGATGTTGGGTAGTGGAAAATCATGCTTAGGATAGGGTATGTGTAGGATCATGATGGGCCAAAAAGTGGTGATATGTAAGCCATATGATGGTCCATGTGGCTGATGACCTTTTTTTTACCCAAAAATGATGAAATGAAAAGGGTTTTTAGAGGAGATTCTCAGCTTTCCACCAATATAAATTGTTCTTTACTTTGAATTTAATAAATAATTATTATTCATTTTTTATTAGAATTATGAATAAAGTCCTGATGGATAGGCTGATTGAAAAACATCTATAACTTTCAAATGGTATCACATTTTTTGAATCTGAAACACGCATCACATTCTATGCTTTGCATACTATAGGATTAAAAAAAAAAAAATTGAATTTCAGGAATTTTTGACCAAGTTAAGGTAGTTAGATAGACGAGCTTTTATATTGTTTAAAAGTTGTAATAAAAAATTCATAATTAATTATTTACTTGGAAAAATTTTATAAAAAAATATGCATCACATCGGGACATGAGTCCTCTACTTATATATAAAATATTATCATTTTATTGTGGTTAGGGTGGTCAGACAGACACCTACTTCTTATTTTTACCCTGAAATTTAAATACTACTACATTGAAATTTCAAATTTTCACCAAATAGAATTTTTTTTTCAAATAAAGGTCTAGTAGTTTAGAAACTAAATTCAATTTTCTATAGATTTTATTTTTTACATTTTTTTGAAATAATATAGATAACCTATTCAAATTTTTATGTCAAGTTGTCTAACTCTAATTTTTTGTCTTTTTACTGCCGCTTAAGGGCCTGTTTTTTCCATGATGATCCTGCACATACTCGACACTCTTTGTTTAGGTCTCTAAAGTCAGTGTAGATACGTATGCCCAAATTTGGTTTTGAAACTGGCATGAGATTTGACACCCATTCTGGATAATCAATTGGGCATATCAAGCTAAAATCTAGGAGTTTCTTTAATTCTACCATGACTAGCAAGGCTATCTAAGGGTGCATCTTAATTTTTTTTCTCACTAGCTTTCCCCTAGATAGATAGCTAAGTGATGAGCCACGAATTTCAGATCGAGACCTGGCATGTTGGTATAGGTCCATGCAAAGTTTACCTTTCATTATCTTAGAAATGTAGCCAACAATTCTTTTTATTTTTTCATAAGTGATTCAACATAGAAGGTGATGTGTGGCATTGCTTCTGTTCCCAAATTGATAGGATTGCACCATTCTACTAAGACTGTTGATTTCTCTTGATGAAGTGAAAAAGGGGGGATATTTAATCCTTCATCCTCTGGTGCCTCAGAGAGGTTTTCACTATTGGATGTGTCCTTTATTTTTACTATTTTATGGTTAGAGAGTGCCACAGTGTGGTTTTCACTCAATAACCCTGAGAGTAATCTCATTCTCTTTCTTTTGTGACTGAAGGACTCAATTGTCTCCCTGTAATAAACTTGTGTGTCTAGTGTGATGTCAAATCCAACTTTGTCATCCCCATATGGTGTTGTACCCCTTAGTCCCATGAATTTTGAGAGAGCCTCATCATTTTTGAATGTGTCTAGAACCGGTGGTCCTCGTTGGTCATAGTTGATGAGTTGGGGGTAAACTATGTTTATTTTGTGATTTTTCCGGTTTGAATCAATAGATGAGGCACTAATCATCAGTAAGGAGGAATCTTCAAAAAGTGTGGGTAGGTCGGTTATGGTATCTTCGTCATCACTACTGCTATAGATGTTAGTTATGTTGAAAGTGAAATTATCTAGGGGAAGACCTATGGATACGAGTAGTTGAAGAGTGACTGTAGATAGCTAAGGAGAATACCTGACTGCTCTACTAGGGGTACCTCTGCCACATACAGTTATACTCAGAGGGGTACATCTAAGGCAAAGGTTTCTCATTTGTCTTTCTACAATGATGAGCTCGAGTCTTCCATCGTTGTTCCTTCCAAGGCTTTCATTTATGTTGTATCCCATACCAAGCATAATTTTCAACCCTCTACTAGCTTTATCCATGGGTAGGGTGGGCGTGGGACTTTCATCTTGGTATAATGAGCTTGCAATGTCTCTTTCATTCACATTTTCCCAACTAAGATCCCCCCAATGGCAGAATCCAGAAGGATCAGCCCTAAAAGTGTGGACAGGTGTTTCAACTAGTTGGGATTGCCCATGTGACCTAGGAGATTATGGTAACTCTCCTATAATGAAATTATGTTTCCTCATTATGTAATCTCCACACCCATTGTCTTGGATAATGAGTTTTATGTTCGATATGTTGGGGATGGAGGGTGTCTCTGTTGTAGAAGTGGAGGTGAGGTTAGATGGGTCTATGTAGGGAGTGGAGGGACCTTCATCATTTTTTGGGACTTGGGGAATTTTTTAAAACTTGGCTTCCAAGTTTTTGCAATAGGCGAATGGCTCTAGATCACCATGTATTGTGACCTCCTCATTTTGGTATAAGAATTTGATGCACTGGTGACATGTTGAGGTGACCACCTTCATCCCATGGGTCGATCGACATCCTAGGAGGATGTTGTAGGGTAAGTCAAGGTCGAGGACCTGACATGTAGTTTCCATAGTGGTTGGCCCCACTTGGATTGGGATTTTGATAGTGCCTTGAGAAACTCTTTCCTGGTTATCATACACTTTGATGGTGATGCCTTTATTTTTCAATGGAGTCCTCTGAGATTTCAAAGTTCTTTATGAGTTTAAGCGAACAAATATTGAGGCCTATGCCTCCATCCACCAAGATCCTTTTGACCTTTTTCTTGTGAACCAACACTTGAAGGTGAAGCACACAATTGTGAGATGGTTGTGTGCGAAAGTCTTGATCAGAAAAGGTGAGGAGATTTGGAGTGACAATGTTACCAACCATATCCTGAAATTGTTTTGTATCAAGGGTAGCAAACACAGTGGATGCAACTAATGCTTCATCAAGTATTTTCTTATGGACAGCAAAAATTTTCAATAACTCCATGATGGAGATTTGAGTGGGGGTTCTTTTTAGCTGATCAATGACGTTATAATCATAGGGAACAAATTTTGGGTTTTAAATGGGGGTCTTAGATGTTTGTGATGCCCTTGCAATAGTAACCTTTCTGCCACATGTGGTGACTCCATAGTCAACATTGGCTCCTTTAACACTAATGATAGTGACCATTTCGTATATGCATGTGATGATGTCCTCATATACAAGGTTAGCACTTGCATACTTTTATTTTCCTTTATTGTTCTCTTGGTCATTTCCTTGATTACTTCCCTGATTATGATTAGGCATCGGATTCATGTATATTTTGAGGTCTTGATTTCTAGTAGGTTGCTTGACATTTATGATTTTGTCCTCAATGAGATCTTGGATGATGTTCTTCAACTTCATATAGTTGGTGATCGTGTGTCCCTTGAGTTTATGATAATCACACAGGATATTTTGGTTGTACCAGGGTGGCTTCACCTCGGGTTCACTATAGCTATCATGGGTGGGGGCCTTGATGATGTTCTCATTGACCAAAATTTTCATGATGGATTCGATTGACACCCCAAGGTCTATGAATTTCTATTTGGGGGGAAACTTGTTTTGTGGAGGTGGTCCTCCTTTATTATTGAGATTATTGATCTAATTTTGGGGTGGTTTCTAGTTCACCACATTTTTTTCTATGTTATTTCAATTTTTATTATGTGGTTGATGATGATGTGTTTGATTATTTTTCTTACAAGAACTGATGACAACCTTGGCATCCACTACTCCATCGTTGGTGACATTTCAATTCTTCACCCTTGTACGAGATTTTTCATTGTAGCTGGTGGATGGGTGACTATCCTGATGTTCAAGATAAGTGGATGTTCCCCCTTGTGTAACAAGAGCTCATTCAATATTGAACACCTTAGGGATCAATTGATCGTACGTAGTGATGCATTACATCTTCAGATAAAATGCAAAGGTTTTGTCTATATTGGAAATGATTGTACATACTTATTTTTCTTCTCACATTTCCCACTTTCTTTGATTGGCCTTGGATTGCCATCATTGGAAAAAGGTGCTAAATGATTCCCCCTTACCCTGTTTGAGTGTCGCGAGTTCTTCCAAACTAACATTCATAGAGCTGTTGAAAGCGTAATTTTGGAGGAAAGTGACTTTGATATCTTGAAATGTTTTGATTCCCATAGGAAGATGAGAAAACCATTGCATAAAATCCCTAGCCAAGCTTCGAGGGAATATTTTCTTTAGATACGTGTCATTCTAGGCGACATCCATGGAATGTACCTAGAATTCCCTGATGTGATCTTCAGGGTTTCTCATCCCACGATATTTATCAAGTTTGGGGATTTCAAATCCCTTCGAGAATTGTACCATCACCAAGCTTTTGTCAAATGAATAGGGGCACAAGTTTTTGGGTGTCGTGATTGTCCTTCCTGATTGAAGATCTAACACTTGCAGTGAGAGTAATTTGATATGTGTTGTCACATCACTTTGCAGATCAATAGGTAAGGTGAATACATTCTCAGTTGTGGGATTGATGGGGTGGGGTGTTGGTGTGGTTTTGTTGCAAGCTCTGCTAAGAAATTTATTCTTGCACTTACTGTTGAACCAACAACGCCTGTTGTTGGTCCTGCTATTGCTGGTATGCCAACAATGCTTGTTGTTGATCATCTTGTTGTTGGGCCAATGACTCTTTTTGTTGGTTGTATTTTTATTGTAATTGATAGTCTTGAAAGGCTTGCTGATATGCTTCTTGTTGCACTTGCAATTGTGCTTGGTGTTGTTCTTGCAATTGTGCTTGGTGTTGTGCTTGTGCTTGTGATTGCTAAGCTTGGAATTGGGCGTGTGCTTGAGTGTGTGCTTGTTGGATTGCTTGTGCAATCTGAGCGGCATGTGCGGCTTGTGTAGTTTGGGCAGCTTGGGTGGCTTGAACTGCATGTGCAACTTGGGAAACTTATTATTGTTGTAACAAGGCTTGAGCTTGTGTATATTGTTGTGCCTATTATGCTACTAACTATGTTTGTGCTTGCTGAGCGACTAATTGTGCACCTTGCTAATTTTGGATCACCTTTTTATGGGTAGCTTGTCGAGCAGCTTGCAACATCATGGTAAATGATTTTTTTGTGTTGTGCCTTGGTGGTAATGTCGGTGTATTAGGAAGAACACCGACCATTGTGATGAGTGGAACGATCATGTTAATCATCGGGGTTCAAGCTACGAATGGTGCAATTGAGGTGTTTTGTCCTTGAGACACCATGCTTTGAGGAATGGTGGACATTTTGATCATTGTGGTTTCTTGGATGGTTTCCATTTATTGTTGTGATATAGATGACACAGCAGGTGGATTTGATAAGGTGTTCTAACTTGATTGTTTGATGGCGGGAAGAGGAGGAAGACCCAACCCAAGGGATGATGTAGATGTGAGCAGTAGGGGTGGAAGTGGTCGAAAGATAGGTGGTGCAATGCCTAGAAATGATGATGATGGATCCAAGATTCCCCGTAATCCAAACAAGTCACCTTCTCCTTGTGAGATAGCAAGAGATTTTTGCATGTCAAGAGGATAATATGGTGTTGCATGAAATGAGAATGAATTGGTATGATCATGAAACATGAGCAGGATGTAAGGGTGTCACAAATTTACTAGGATGAATTGATCTGATGTGGCGCTTGCATTCAACCCTTGGTTGTTCACAAGGTGATGATTTTGGATTTCACGAAGCATGGAACTTCCCTTGTTAACAATCGGTGGGGTTGAAGTGATAGATGATATGATTTGGGGATGTCTTGAGTGATGTTTTCAAGTGGAAGTGTGGATGTGGGTGAGGGAATGATACCGAGGGATCTCTCCACAATAGTGCTTATGTCAAAGTCAAAAGGGAGTTTAGCTCCTTCTTTTGCTAACTCTAACATGTAATGGGATGTGTACAACCTTAGCATGGCACTAGCAATTCGGTGATTCTCAGGATTTTGCACCATTTCTAGAATTTCTTCTTGTGTCATCCCATTTTCTGTAATATCCTCTACATGACCTTCCTCTTGAGAATTTTGAGGTACTTGAGGAGGATTGATTTGGAGTTCAATAGTTATCATTGGTTCGAATGTTGTTTCTGTTTGTCTTAGATAACTTGAAATGGATGTTTATTTGTTTTGCTCCATATTCTTCTTGTGTTGAGATCAAGTTTGAACCATAAAATAGAGATCAATTTTCAGGAATGTAAGATAATAATCTCTAACCCCTTAGATTGTTCTGAAACTTAGGTTCCCAGAAGAGAAGAACTAGGATACTTCAAGGACCAAAGCGATGATGGGGATGAGATAAAAGAGAAATGGATGATATAGATGAATGGAACTCCTAAGGAACCTTGAGGGAGATGCTAAACTTTAGGACTTTTATTGATTGATTGTGATAGATTGATAGTTTTACTAAGTGTGTTAAGTCAAACATAAAGTGATAATGCACTTGTAAACTCTAGGAATTTGTGTTATCCTAGAGTAAATTTGTACATAAGAGGATGGTTTGACTAAGTGTGTTAAGTCAAATGAGGTGATTATGGATTTGATAATTTGGCTAAGTGTGTTAAGCCAAATAAGATTATAATAAACTTGTAAACCCAAGGAAGTTGTGTTATCCTAGAGTAAAACCATGCACAAGATGATGGTTTGACTAAGTGTGTTAAGTCAAACAAAGTGGTTTGATTTTTCCTAGAAGTTTAGCATAAATGATATTGTCAACGTCCCTAAGAGTTGTTGGTGAGGTGATTTTTGTCTGATTCTGATGGTTGAGAGGTGGATGAAAGTGATTGATTTTGATCCTAGACTTGACCTAGATAACACTCCTTCTTACAGGAACTTGGTTTTGAAGAACACGCTTGACCTCCTATGTGAGAAAAGAAAACCTTTCAAAAATCTCAAGATTTTGTTGATAATAGAACTCATACAATTCAGGGTAGTTTCTTGAAGCTTTCTTGTAAAATTTGTAAACCAATATTTCTCTAACTTTGAGAAGTCTTTCAAGATGCTCCTCATGAGCTTTTGGGCTAATCTTTCTGATTCTAGGTTTCTGGATTTTGATCTTGTGGGAAATCACTTGAGAGAACACATGTGTGGGATTGATTGCCTTTATCTTTGCTTAATGAATTCTTTTTACCATAAACAGTTCTTTGATTTAAATTTTCAAATGAAAATGTCTATGTCTTTTCATTCCACAAGGTCCATTATGTGAAAATCAAGGTTTCAAGAGAATAGTTCCCTAAGTTGACTTTAGTGAAAACAAATGATGATTAAACCCAAGTACTTAGAAACCTCTAGAGATAGAATCCCTAGGGCAAGCAAGAAAACTTAGACTTGTCAAAGGATATTTGTTTCCTCCAAAGGGTTTTAAATTTTGAAGATCTCTATGAATGTTTTTTTTCCAATGTTTTAGATCCAAGCAAAGTGTTTTGAATCCAATGAAATGCACAAACCTAGATTGAAAAAGATAATATCTGTTGGGTTCCCACTTGGATAAATCAAGCTATGCATATTTAGTGTGGATGATTATATGCTTGACCACACAGGCTCCCCCTTATAGTGCACTCGCTTCTTGGGTCAATCAACCATCAATACCCATGAATCTCCCATGGAATACTTTTCATCTCAACAACAAAACTACATGTATATGTGGGGCAACTTCAAAGGACATGACCTTTTGCACCATTAAATAGATAGAATTTTGGCCTTTGCTAAACAAGGGGTTTTAATTTGGAGTTTCCGTTCATGGAGATTGACCCATGCAGTGAGAGACAATTTTTTCCCTTCTCGTCGGAGCCAACCACATGATACTGGCTTTTGTTCCAGTACCCACTTTTATATCCCGGTTGGAAATACATTTGTCTTTAGTGTGTTATCGGTTGGGTTGTTCCCTTGGGTGAGTACTTTTTCCCACAAGGAAGGCCCTCTAAGATTAAAAAAAAGCGAGAAAATAGATTTGTAGTTCGATCAACCTTCATTTAGAAACAAAGGGAGAACACACGCAATAAGTTTACTCACACTCACAAGATGTTTTGTTCAATTTTAATCCCAGAAATTAAATGTGGAGGCACTCTTTAATGCAACTTAATGTCATCAAAAATACTTTTGATTCTCAAGTTCGTCGTGTAGCATGAGAGAAGCGCATACATCTTTTTAAATGAAATTAATTTGCAAAAAAAATATTACAAGACACAAAATCACATGTTCAATTTAATCTTCAAAGCAGAAAGTGAGTTCTTTTAAAGCCCCACAATCAAAATCTGAGAGTTGTTTGTTCAATTTTTAGAACCCAAATTGAAATTTAGTAGGTTTCTAATGTTTAGTTTTAATCCAACTTTGAAAAGATCAAACTAGTGATTGATTTTAAACCCAAATTGAAAAGTGAGTTGGTTTAAAATATAAAATGAAAGAAAGAATTGGAGCCCTATATTGTAACAACAAGCATTAAAAAATTATTTTTGAAATTATTTCACCTTTGTTTTTGCTTGATTCCAATGTCAACGTATAAAAAATGCAAGGTTGTCAAAGGTAGGATTTATTTTGAAAACATAATGAAACATACAATAATAAAAGTATAACTATTTGTGAAAAGTTCATAAGAAAACAAAACAATTTTTAAATCACTAATGCAAATGGAAGGTGAACATTAAACAAGTAACTCCCCTGTCATTGAGGTGATTAAGTTTCTCATAGGACTTTATGTGAAAAAGAAATACAAAGAGGTACAAGTTGATTTAATGTAATCACCCTAACCTTTAAATACTTTTAAGCACTTGACTCAATTTAAGACAAATCTACAAAAGGCATACTATCAACATTTAAGATACTTAAGTAGTTTAAGCCAAACTTGCATAAGATGAGACAAGTCTGCGAAAGATATCGATATTGAGTTAGAAAAAATAAATGAAGAGTTCCTTAATGGCTTAAAGGTGATTCATATTGGTGTTAGCCATATACCCTCTAATAATCGATTCTCTAAGAAATAATATAGATTATATTTGCAAGATAATGATTTTGCACTTTTTTTGAGTGATATAAGAAAATACACCATTCTTGCATAATGAATCCTACATAACTAACAAAATTTCACTTTAGGAAACAATGAATGCTTGGCCTACTCCCTGGAACACTTTATTCATGTAGGTGTATTGGTTTTTTAAATTCATCCAATGGAACATTTATGAAGTTAGTGAAAACCTAATTTTCTTTTATGCTCCTACTCATTCATTCTTGATTTACTTCAATAAGAATGATTAGTAATACGAATGCACTATCCTTTTCCTACTATTTAATACATTTAATAACATGGGACTAAGCTCTTTATTCTTGAGGGGGTTATGTGAAGTGGGAAGCTTAGGTAGATGGTGGTCAAAGGTACAGAGAATATTGCAGATCTAACACATTTGGGAGAAACAAAATGAAACACCCCTATGTCTTATACTATACCTAACCTGTTCTCTATTTCCTCGCAAATCAGATGGCATGAATCTAACTTTGAGGCCCACCAAGGACATAAATCATTTTCCTATGTGATTTCTATTTGGATTGTTCCACATTTCACTATGGAAAGATCATATGAAACAAAGATCTGAAATCTTCTCTTTTAGGGAAAGACCCCACTACATGTGAAAGGCGTTAGAAACCTTTAAACAAATATAACTTCTTAGGTGTAAAGTTGAACCCACAAACTTCAAAGAATTAGATAAATTTACATAAATCAATGTTGAATTCCAATCCATACTTCCTCAGAACCATCGCCGGGAAACATGAGTTATTTCAACGTAGAAGAGAATTACAACACAAAAATTGAAATGAGAGATTACAGTTGGTAATGATAGGCATGATAAAATAAATTAAGTGCAACGAAAGAAGAAGAGAGTCACCTCATGAAAATAGGGTCCACCTTTAATGAGTGAAGAGACTGGTCAGTGGGAGTGCGTGGGATTCATTTTTTACCATTGTCTTGTAATCTTCATTGCAACAAAAAATCATTTTGTTGCATTTTCCTCGATTATTTTTACTCTGATATCTCACCCAGGTAACAAAAATTTAACTCTTTAATTCTCCTAATCAATATTCAAGATCGTCACTTGCACACCTACCAAATAATATGTGACTCTTTTTTGTTGACCACCATTAGTTATTCAACTTGCAGTTAAAGTTTGAGGCTTAGGACGCGCTCTGTCAAGTCCATATTAATTAGGACACGCTTCATCAAGTTCATATCAATCGTCAATCAAATGAAACTAGGGGTGATGTAGATGTAGACAGAGGAATTTTTCGTGGCCTTTTAAGTGTGCAGGGAAATGGTTCACAAGTCATGGGTCACAAATTGTGACGAAAAATTATTGTTTTTGCATACTAACACTATGACCACCGTAGTAGAAGATAAAAAGTTTATTTAATATATTGAATAGCCTTACCATTGGTGAAGTAGAAGATATGAAGAGCATTGATTAGAATATCAAGAATATATCCTAATGTCCTTATAAGAAATGACGTGTGGCTGAAGCAGAAGAGTCTGAGTGACTTGCACTTGATTGGTATTGTTCCTTGAAAGGAACACTGATAAAAATGTCCTCCTTTACATTAGCTTATGATGAATGAAAAAGGATTGAATAAGGCTCCAAAACATGACATAATATTTCACAACATCAGATCGATAGGAAGGCTAAGCTCAAAAAAAAAAGCACATAGATATGTGCACGTAAATGGGATAGTAGGTTTCATTGTTGACTGACATAGCTTGGTGACAAAATCAGAAATATTTCCCACTAAGTTGATTGCATAAACTCCCCTTATGATTGACAGTCGACCTAGACTAGCACTGATAGGAATTTACTCCTACGACCAACAAACATTGCAAGATTTTTTAGTAGGAAATCAAGCATTTTCAGCATGAAAGGGATGTTTTATAGCATTCAATCTATCAAGATGATTCTAACAGTAGTAAAAGAAAAAAGACATTCAGGATGACATAAATGCATAGTCATTTATTTCAAACTCATGTAAGGACTGGTATGGCAGTGGATATCTTTTAATGCATGTGTTTTACACAATAAAACCCTCAAAGATAAAAAAGGATCGATATAAACAGTCTACATGGAAAACTTACTAAAATTTCAGACAAGAAAAGGAATTTTGGGCATACGGACACCATAAACTCAACCAAGTTATTAGTGGGATGAAGTCATAGCTATTCAGGAATTAAGGAAAAGCCTCAAGCTGTTTGAGTTATTTTTCTTCGTTGAGGCAGCCAAGATGTCTTATCAATAGAACTTCGTAGTAAAGCCAATAGAAACTACCAAGGATATGTTGCTGGTGCTACTATATTTTGTCCTTAAGTTTCTCTGTGAAAATGAAATTATGTTACCTAGTAGAAAATCTAATGTCAGTTTCATAATATTAATGAAGAAAACAAGGCACATCAAAAATTTGCAGGGTGTCCTTATTCCTATCACTCCGATAAAGCAAATAGTGGATCAAGTATGAAGAAAAAAAAGTAAGAAAACAAGATAGTAGATCACCAAAAAAATATTCTTCTAGAAGATTTAATATTTCTGAAGGTTTCCACAGTAAAGAAAGTTCTAGTGTACAAAAGAAAATGCCAAATCCTAAAAAAGATTGATCATCCATTAAAGTCTATTGGAAATTCTTACTTCTTCAGCACTTTTTAGTCAGGCATGGCTACTCCAATAAAGGAATTCATTAATAGAATGTTAGAATACAATCATATAATCGATTGCATTCTTAAGCAAGTTTTTTTTTTCTTCATTATCTTACTGTTAGTAAGGAAATGCAATGACTTATTGAGAAAATGAGAGAGAAACATAACAAAGAGAATAAAAACTATTTTACATAAACTTGATCAAATTGTATAAAAAGTTTCCTTTCTTTCACCTAAGTAGAAACTTTGAAGAACATAAAAATAGTAGGTGTATGCCCTCCTTCCAGCACCATTTTGTGGATACCAAAATCTGCAAATGCTGGTAAGACTCTAACGCACACACATTTTTAGCATAATTAATGTTTTAGAACCAAGCACACCTCCAATATCCTCATGAAATAATACCTCATGCTTCAAAATGCAAACAAATGACAAAACTAATCAAAGCATATAAAAAATACATGAAGTATACCTATTCCATGGTGGATTGGTGCTACTCTTTGTGTAGAAGGTAACCCTTTCCCAACCCTTTGACAAGCTAAATGATGAAAATATAATGTTATGATAATGGAAAAAATTAGCTCTCAATATGAAGAGAGTAAATTTGCATTGAGGAATGTGGGACTAATCCTCAACCAATAGGAAGAAGCCAGTTTTCACCAAGTGAATGGGCCAAGGTTGTGCAAGTTTTGGTCAATGTGCCAATAAATGGCGTTAGGTGGCCTTTTCAAATTTCAAATTTGACTTGTTGGAGGGAGAAAAAAGGGTCTTAAATGCCAAGTGGGGGACATGTAAGAGGGGAGTTAATGCGATTTTTGAAGGGACAATCCATTTGAGAGGGAAATTCAAACTGGAGGAACATTCCCTATTATGCCATGTTGAGGGAAATTAGAAGATTTAATAAATCAATTAAATGATTTATTTGTGGAAGTGGGAAAAGCTAGAGGATGTGACTTGCATTAAGTTTAACATTAATCATGATTTAGTTAACTTAAGAGAGGATTAGGTGATTGTGAAATTTTGACTTAGACTTTTGGATTAAAATAAATCAAAATGAGATGAAATAATGGGTACTGGAATTTAATTAAATACATTTGATTCAATTAAATCAAGAAACTTTACGAGATAATCAAATAAAAATGATTTATTTAATCAAGGAGAATATGATCAAATATGATGTTAATCAATGATGTTAATTTTTCATGTCTATAGGTTCTACTTTATTGTTTTATTTCAATTTATCCCTTTCTTGTCATTCATGACTAGTCCCCTTAGTTTGTAGTAGCCTTAAGTTATTTTTAGGGTAATTTTAAAAAAAAAATCATATATCATAGGAGCTCTTCATTTCATAGATAATTTTCCTCTAACAAATTTTCCCTCGTAAGTTAACCAAAAAATTGTAACATATTTAAAGTACATGTTAAATTTTCATTGTTGAAGTTAAAACCTTCGTGAGGAGAAGGTGGTGTAACTTGTTTCTTCCTTGAAACCCCAAAATGCTACTAAGTGTCATCCCCATGTTGTTTTACAAAGAATTCTTCTATCGAGAGAGCTATATTGTTTGGTCTTCTACTCCTACGAGTCCTTGAAACGAGGATGTGTGTCCACGTAATGAAAACAGAGTATGCTCATTTCACAAAGGAAATTTTAAATTTCCATAATCATCATGTTGAATATCCAAGATACTTAGAGGGTGGGGGGGGCTGAATCAGTATCTTCTTAAACTTATTGAAAAAATACCATCCAATTAATCCAATGCATATAATAGTGAATATAAGAAGAAGCATTAAAAGAACAGAAAAACACACAACACATGAACACTAAGATTTTTATTTGGAAAACCAATAATAAAAAAACCACGGTCAGGGTTAACTCACAATATAGTATAACAAGTTATAACATATTACAAAGGGTGGCTCACTTCCAGGACACACTATTCAAAAGAGAGGCTCACTGCCTACAAAAGATATAGTAACAAAATGGCTTACAATGAAAATATGAACTGATGAAGTTACACCTCACAAGTGTAGATTCAGTTCCTTTGATACTCAGATAATTCACATGCTAGCAGACTAATATTTTATCCTTTCACATTCACATTCAATCCACCAGCAACACATATGTAATCTCCAAACTATTTTTTATATATATGACTTGTCCACAAGCATCAATTAGGTCGGCTTCAAGCATATACATAGTCTTCCAAAAAATAATTCAAGCATGTAGCATGCTACATGATGTTGGATTGGATCACACATACATCCTCAATACAAAATTTAATCCATTACAACTTCAAATATTTATTAGGTCGTTCAGAGATAGACCTAATGACAAAATGCAATCAACATAATGATGTCAACCCGCCATATGAGCACCTCTACACGTGAAGTTCTTAACTTGCATTCTTCCAACAACCAAAAATCATTTCCCAAATTTGTAAGCAACAATGATCACTGGAGGGGAATTGTGGACCAAAATACCGAAGGAAAATTATTTATACCGAATCAACTTTGATTTTGAACTTGCAGTTGCAACTCATATATTATGGTGAAATCAATGGTAACACAAAAATTGCATTAATAGATGTGTTCTTCTTCATTCTTCCAACAAACCATCGATCTTAACATCGAAAATCCACATTTAGACTTAATGAATGACGACCATTGGTAATGCATTCAAACTTGAAAAGGCATTAATGGTAGATGGGATCACGATATATCAAATTCTCATGAATTAGGGTTAGATGTTTCATTTTGAATTATTAAAACCATAGTTACTAAATTTTAGAGTGAATTGTTGTGAACTTTTGATGTGAACAAGAGTTTTCTCAATAAATTTAGGACATCTTGTGCACTGTATCTAAGTAAGTATACCAAACCATATCTCTGTGAATTTGAACATGAAAGGTTTTGGATTATTTGATACTCTATGTTAGAGAAAAAAAACAAGGTTTCGTAAGGGTTTATGTTGTTGAAATTTTTTAAAAGTCTTCTAGAAGTGAAAAACTCTATAAAAAACCTAATTTTCTTCTTGAAAACCCTACATTTACAAAATTGCTAGAACATTAAGGGGATATAAATGGGGCTTGGATGATGAAATCACTTTTGAACTCCTAAGATCAGAAACAAAAGCCAAGAATGGCCGAGGGATCATGGATCCATGTTGACAAGGTATTTGATATGAATGAGAATTGTTGTGACCCCATAATTCTAGTTCAAGGGTACACATTATTTAAACATGCATACAAAAAGGCCTTTGTAGATAGCCCTATTTGAAATATTTGGAACCTTGGATTGGGGAAGTGTTGATGAATTGTAGCTTAGGTCAGATATAAAACTATGATTGCTATAAACACCTTCATCGTTTATATATGATAAATTGCTCTTCATATTTAATATTTCTAAAATAAGTAAAATCAAATTTTAATAAAAGATGTTCGAAATTCATATTGAGTTTAAATCAGAATTCTTATGATATATATATGCCATGTGTGATGGGGTATATGAGTTAAGTTAATTAAAGTTGATTGGTAATCCACTATAGAGAAGGCTCGCATGCCCAAAGGAACATGCCCTTTCAGTGGGCGTGTCTCCACATGTGGAGACACGTCCTCTCAAGGGATGCATCCCTTAGAGGTGAGCCTCTCTACAAATAAATAGGAATTCTAACATTGAATGCAAACATCAAAATCAATTAATGTTCTGCAATTAGTACATTCGACATTTAGAGAAGAAATCTGGAAATCATATTTTTGACTTAGAATTTTCTTACACAAAATTTCAGACCTTAGTTTATTCTTAGATTTTAGGATCCTATTTGTGAAAGATTTGATTACATTAACATGGTATCAAAGCCACATTGTTTGAATCCAAATCAAATCTAAAATTAGTTTGCTCTAGTAAAAATTCATATTTTTCAAAATCGAATTAACATCACATTCTTCATAATGTCAGGTGTGATCATATTTGAAGATCGTCTTGCAGGAGCACACAATTTCATATCATGGAAATTTAGAATCATGATGATCCTTGGAGAGAATAAACTAGAATCACTTGTGAGAGAAAATAAAAGGGAGCCAGAGGCTGAACCTGAGAAAACTCAATGGATCGAAAATAATGAAAGAGCGATGAAAATCGTAGTAGATGCAGTTAGGGATCACATAGTGCCTATCCTAGCAAAACATGAAACTGCATACCATATGTACAAATCTCTTGAGAGTACTTATGAAATCAACAACACCTACAGGACTCTAGCATTAAAAAGACAAATCAACAATGCTCAAATAAAAAAACGAGAGTCCATTAATGCATACTTCATGAGGATTATTGAACTAAGGGATCAATTATCCACAATTGGATATCATATTGACAACAAAGAATTAACTCTAATTGCTCTAGGAGGCCTACCAAACTCATGGGAGTCATTTGTTCAAGGAGTAAGTGGGAGATCTAAACTCCCTAAGTTTGATAGGATAAGAACTGACTGCCTTCAAGAAGAAACAAGACTTTCCACAAAAGAGAATAAACATAAACACATAGATGAAGACATTCATGTTCTCCACACAACATCTAATAAGAGGAGTAAGAAAAACTCATACAAGAGAGGATCTTTTAAAAGAAAAAGAAATTCCAACGGAAAGGAATCTTATAAGAAGAAAGATATCTCTCAAGTACAATGCTTTAGATGTGATTAGTATGGCCACTATGCAATGAAGTGCCCTGATAGAACTAAACAACAAGCATCCTTTGCCAAAGTAGAAAATTCAAAACTAGATCATGAATTTGAGAACTTTGTGTTCTATACAGCCCTTTCTAGTCAAGTATCTCACAACACTCAAAATTGGGTAATTGATAGTGGTTCATCCAGACACATCACAGGGTTCAGAGAACACTTGGACTCAATGAATGAAAAGTATGATGAAGAAGTAACCATCGGGGATGATTCTGCATACCCTGTAAAAGGGGTTGGAACATGCTCTATCAAGTTGAAATCTGGGATTTCTCCGCAACTCACTGGAGTCTTATTTGTACCTAGAATAAAGAGAAATTTTATATCCATCTCTGCCCTTGAAGACAATGGTTACAGAGTTACATTTATGGATGGTAAAGTTCTAGTATGGCCTAAGAACTCAACTATCAGGAAATCCCATACCATAGGAATAAAACAAGGGTACCTTTACAAACTATGCACTGAGGTTAAACAAGCCTTTACCCTTAACACTGTTGATACAAATGAAATTTGGCATAGAAGATTAGGACACCTCCATTTTTGTGCCCTATCTTCTATGGAAAAACTTGTTACAGGCTTACCCAAGATAAAACCATCTCATGAGGGAACTTGTAAAGGTTGTACCCTAGGAAAGAATACTAAGGGATCCTTTCAGAATAGCTTGAGTAAAACCCTTAATGTTATAGAACTGGTTCACTCTGATCTTTGTGGACCCATGTATGTACCTTCTAAAGCAGGATTTCTATACTATGTCATATTTGTAGATGACTTCTCTAGGAAAACTTGGAGCTATTTCCTTAAGTGTAAAGAGTCATTAGAAATCCTCAAAAGGTTCAAAGAGTTTAAAGCCCTCACTAAAAACTTCTCCGAAAAGAAAATAAAAACCTTAAGGATAGACAATGGGAAAGAAGATATCTCTGAGATTTTTAAAGAATTCTGCATGAGTGCTAGAATTAAGAGGGAGTTCATAGTTGCCTACAATCCTCAACAAAATGGGGTTGCTGAGAGAAAAAATAGAACCATTGTAGAAGCTGCTAAGGCAATGTTGCTAGACCAAAACATTGAAATGTCTTTCTTGGCAGAAGCCTCTAGGACTATTGTCTATATCCAAAATATATGTCCTCATTCTCATCTTGATAAAAAAACTCCTGTAGAAGCCTTTACCGGCATAAAACTTGACATTAGTCATTTTAGGATTTTTGGCTGTCTTGTCTATATTCATGTACCCAAAGAGAAGAGATTCAAACTAGAACCTTCAGGAAAGAAGGGAGTATTTGTGGGCTATAGTGAAACCTCCAAAGCATATAGAATATTCATACCTGACCATAAACAAATTGAGTTGAGCAGAGATGTCATCTTTGAAGAAGACATTGCATTCAAGATGGCAAGAAGTTCTAGTGAGACAAAAACCTATTCCCCTAGTGTACCTGAAATGGAACCTACTCCTGAGATTCAGAGGAAGCATCCTGAGGAAATACCACAAGAACTTCCTACCACTTCAAATGAGGATACAAATGACATCGGTAGAAAGAGACCACTTTGGGCTAGGAAGATTATCAAAGAAGCAGAAGATCATGTAGCACCTAAAGGAATGTTCAGGGAGAGTAAAAGACCCAAATGGTTCTCTAGCTATGTTGCTTTAATGAACAACATCATAAACTCTAAACCTTCCAGTGTTGCAGAAGCCTTCAGACATCAAGCTTGGAAGGATACAATGATGGAATATTAGTCCATCCTAAAGAATGATGTATGGGATATAGTGCCTAGACCAAAAGAGAAATTTGTTGTCTCTTCTAAATGTCTCTTCAAAATCAAGCATGTTGTTGATGGCAGTATAGAAAAACATAAAGCACATTTTGTGGCTAGAGGCTTTTCTCAAAAGGAAGGCATTGATTATGAATAAACATTTGCACCTATTTCCTGTTACACATTAGTGAGAGCAGTACTAGCCATTGCAGCAGTTAAAGGCTGGAAGATCCATCAAATGGAACCATTGAAGAGGAAGTCTATCTGGAAAATCCTGGAGGTTTTTTGATACATAAATCTAAATCACATGTGTGAAGGGTGAAGAAAGCTCTCTATGGACTTAAATAGGCTCCCAGGGTCTGGTATGAAGGAATTGACAACTATCTCTTGGGATTAGGATTTTCCAAAATGATGCCAACTCCAATCTTTATTTCAAGGTAATCAAAGGGGATATGCTTATAATTATTTTCTATGTTGATGACCTGCTGATAACAGGAGAAGATCACCTCATTGCTCAAGGGAAACAAGATCTAATTTCTGAATTTGACATGAAAGACTTGTGTATTCTACACTGCTTCCTCAGTTTGGAAGTATGGTAGAAATCAGAAGGCATTATACTAAACCAAGGGAAGTATACTATTGACATTCTAAAAAGATTTGGAATGTTGGACTGTAGACCAATGTCTACACCTATGGAAACCAACCTTCACAAATTGAAACAAGCAGCATCAGAATCCAAATGTGTAGATCCAACCCTTTACAAATAGATGATTAGATCCTTGATGTATCTGGTTAACACCATACCTGATATTTGCTATACAGTAAATGTTCTCAGCCAGTTCATGTGTGAACCAAATGAGATTCACTTAATGGTTGTAAAACATATTTTGAGATATCTTCAAGGCACTATTGGATATCGTCTTCTTAACAAGAATGATCAACTAGATCTACATGGGTACTCTGATTCAGATTAGGCTAGAAGTGTAACTGATCGAAAAAGCACATCAGGATGTTGCTTCAGTTTAGGATCCGCTATGATCTCTTGGATTTGTAGAAAATAATCTCCAGGTGCACAAAGCTCAACGGAAACTGGATACATTGCAGCCTCAATGGGAGCAAGAGAAGCAGTGTGGCTTCATAAATTACTTGTGGGACTCTTTGGTGAGCCCTTGAATCCTACAATTATTCATTGTGATAATCATAGCTGCATAAAACTCTCTGTGAATCTTGTCTTTCATGGCAGATCTAAGCACATTGAGATCCCCTATCATTATGTAAGAGATATGGTGGAAAGGAAAGTGATCCAGTTGGAGTATATTAGTACAAATGATCAAACTGCAGACATTCTCACCAAGCCTCTCTCCCGGGTCAAGGTAGAGCACTTCAAGAAGAAACTTGGTATGGTTGAAATGTAATTTGTTATTTGTGTTTGAAATACAAATTGTTTATAATTTTACTAATATATAAAGATGTTTAATGTGTAAACTCTTTTGTCATGTGTGTGACTTCATGACTTTATGGGCCTACTCCCCCTGTGTACATTATCGAAAGGTGACGATCTTTCTGATAATGAACACTTGTATTTGAAATTGTAAAGTGACGACTCTACAATGATAAACTATCATGATAGATATCATGTGACTTGATATCTATGGACATGTCATGATATTATCTCTTGGACACTTTGATGGATATCATGGGACTTGATATCATCTGAAGATCATTGTGATCCTTAAGAGATAATCATGGTGGATATTTATATCCATGGATATGCCATGAATTATGGTAGACATCATGTGATTGATGTCAATGCACATACCATAATGAAGATGTGTTATGAAGAATGTCATGTGACTTGACAACATTGAGAAAATATATCATATCTTTGATATCATGTGTGAAGGTGATATCATGACTTATTTGATTTCAAATATCTTCCCTAGCTAAGAGGGAGTGTTGATGAATTGTAGCTTAGGTCATATATAAAACTATGATTTCTATAAACACCTTCATCTTTTATATATGATAAATTGCTCTTCATATTTAATATTTCTAAAATAAGTAAAATCGAATTTTATAATGCATGTATAAAATCAAATTTTAATAAAAGATGTTTGAAATTCATATTGAATTTAAATCAGAATTCTTATGATATATATCCGCCATGTGTGAGGGGGTATATGAGTTAAGTTAATTAAAATTGATTGGTAGTCGGCTGTAGAGAAGGCCCGCACGCCCAAAGGGACACGCCCTTTGAGCAGACATGTCTCCACATGTGGAGACACGTCCTCTCAAGGGACGCATCCCTTGGAGATGAGCCTCTCTACATACAAATATGAATTCTAACATTCAATGCAAACATTGATATCAATTAATGTTCTGCAATCAGTACATTCGGCATTTAGAGAAGAAATCTGGAAATCATATTTTTGTCTTTGAATTTTCTTACACAAAATTTCAAACCTTAGTTTATTCTTAGATTTTAGGATCCTATTTGTGAAAGATTTGATTACATTTATAGGAAGATGGTTGTGCCCAATATTTTTGTTAATTTATATTTGATAAGGGAAATTTCCAAGGCCTACAACACCAAAAAGAGGGCATTATACATAGTAGATAATTTTTTTCTCTTACCTCTTGAAAGAGACCACATTTATAGGTTAATTAAAACCATAATGTTCAATTCCCAATAAATTTGGGTTCCCTTAATAGAGAATATAAAAGACATAGAGGTATCTATAGAGTTAAGTGGCTACCTTGCTTCAGGCCTAGATTTTCTCATAAATAATTACAAGGGTTTGTAAAGGGAGACCTGGAGCATTTTTTTTATCATATAATTATTCTTGGTCTTGGGGTTGGATAGTAAGATTCAAATACCTATGATTGTATTGGATATTTCACATAGGATCCACACAAATCCCTATGCTCATTAAATAAGGATAGTAGTGTGATGCACTTCGAGTGGTATTCACTCTTGTGCCACATAATTTTATATAGTGGAGTACAAGTATGGTCCCCCTTGTTGCAAGTTAGGCCCATCGATGAGCATTGAAGGATTTTTCTATTCTATGAATTAAATAATATTTAGGATAAGGATTCTGGAAAATCTTATTACTCAATATTTATAGAATTCTTTATCGAGACTTTATTGCAAGGTCTATGTTTTATGGTGAATTCGAGGTTATCAAAGGAGATAAGGAGGTTTCTTAATCCCAAGGACATCACTCCAAAGATGGGGATCAATCACAATTAGGTTGATTGGATTTTATACATAGATGCCACAATAATAAGGGTTTATGGATCCCTAGTAGAACCCCATGTGCTATAAAAAATATACGTGACAAAATTTCCTTCCTTCAGATCATTTTGAAATTAAATGAGCTTGATACTTAAATAATTTTAATAAGTATGTCATTCTCCCAGCTACAGTTGTGTTTTCTAATTTTACAGTGGCATCAAGGGAGGGCATGGATTTGTATGGAAAATTATTTCCTTATATAATGAAGCTAGATAAGGAAAGGAGATGGGACCAAGAGAGATTCACACATGGGAAAAGGGATCTTTCCAAACTCTCTCCTTATTCTCATCATTTGTAAAATGTGGAGGATCTCATTCAAAACTACACCACTAAAGGCTAAGTTGGAAAAAGTAGAGCAATATGAGCATAGATCTAGATTGCAAAAATAAAAGGAAGAGGGTTGATCCTTCTTTTGAAGGATCATTTTTCTATATCAATGATCCTATAGTTAGGATGATGCCTATCTTTGAAAATTCCAACTATTTTTTATAAAATGTGCCCATTACTATACCGAGCACCTCAATTCCTTCTGCCTCTAAAATAAGCATACCATTAAATCCTCAACCTATCACCCCATTGAAACAGATTGAACCTATGACTAGACATCTAGTGGATTACCCCATTTGCCATATAAGTTTGATGGTGATGCCCTTGTG
>CM021104.1:227104657-227141918 GCA_007115665.2 Sequoiadendron giganteum | reverse complement strand
GAGACCGAACTACATCGTCTCTAAGATTAAATGTAGGAAAGGGCATCCTTGATTGGCCCCTAAGACACAAAATCCAAAAACATTCATAAATCTCAAAAATACCAAAAACATTTGTAAAACATCTCAAAATTCCCAAAACAACCTCAAAACATTTGAAAAAAACAAAATGGTGCATCCATTTAATCTCGCTTTCACTCATGATTTTCATCACTCAAAATAAAGTCAGTCATCACTTTCACCCTTTGGTGAGTTAGTCAAAAGCAAGCTTAGCAGGTTCCAAAGTGAACACCTAATCGTCAGAGTCTTAAGCCTAAGTTAGTAAGCAAGCAAGTTGGTCAACTCAGAGTATCAATATCTTATCACCCAAATCAGTCTCACCAAAACCCTGATCACAACATGTCCTAGGATGAAGCTTTCCTGCGATGGACATAAGCATCAGGTACCCCACAATAGTTAGTCTTGGCTAGCAGTATGAAGAGTATTAGCTTATTTGTTTACTTTATTTGGTATTTTTGACTTATCTTATTTTGCGCTCTTTCCAAGGACCTCTCCATCATGCCTAAACAAATAAAGTTTAGAGAGAAAGGAATGGGGCAATGATCATTATCTTTTTATTTGTTGTGCTTCTTGGATATTCTTGTAAAATAACTTCGTCATGAATACTTTGTTTTGTTTGTAGGAAGGATTTTTTAGGTATCTTTTTGACCACATAAGAAGGCTTTCCTTTTTATGTTTTGGCCTGAGATGTCTCAAATATCTAAATTGCATTCTGAATAAAGCTATGTTTGTCAAGTGTGAACAAGATTACTCCTATTTTTTGACGAATCAAAGTCCATCACACTAGGCGCCACGCCATCCTGGTTCTTAATACCTTGATGCATCGCACCAATGTGTGCTATCAAACATAAGGAAAGTTACACTCTTTATCTCTCTCGTCCCTGGATAAGAAATATATCATGATCATTCATCATCATTTCTAATAAAGTTGGCTTGTTGAACTTCTGCATTTTCTTGGATTCAAGGGTTGATCCCTCTCATTCTTCTATCCTATTTCACACTAGCAATGCATCCATCCTGCATCTGCACTCTTATCTTGCATAATCATGCCATATCCATCTCATACATAATCACGTCATCTCATTTTCATAATCATTTAAGTTGTTTAGAATAATATAATTTTTTTATTCTAAGCATCTTCCAAACATCTCATTTACATCATCACTATCATATAGATCATATAGTCTCGCCATCCATACATCCATTTTGAACCTCTTTATCACGAGATCAACCTCAAATTGAATCTTTTTGCTCGATCTCTTGAGGGGGCAATGTACTAACACACTTATTTCTGCTAGGGCATCTGAAAAAAATAGTTTTTTTTAAAATTTCAATGTCAACGACATCATTTTTTTTGAATCAATGCAACAAGTACATTGCTTCAAAGAGGGGCAAAATTTAGACATATGAAATTAACATTATTAATTAAACATCACATTTCATCATTCTTCCCTCTTAATTAATTAACTTCCTAAAGCCCCTTCATTTAAATAAATCATATACATTTAATTAAATCCATTTTCCTCTCATTTGATTTAAAACAAATACAAAAATTTAAATCAAATGTCATATCACCTAAACTCCTATTAAATTAATTAAATCATGATTAGTTTAATCCTAATTACATGAATCCTCTAGATTCATCCACTTGCACATTAAATCATTTAAATTGATTTATTAAAGCACATATTTTCCCTCACAAGGGCATATTCCCAAGGAATATGCCCTCATTAACTCTCATGTTTGACTTTTTTGGACAAACACAATTGCCCCCAAAAACCCTCAACCATACTCATTTATTGTCATTTTCAAATTTGAAAGGGCACATTGGCCAAAACTTGCACAAGCATAGGCCAATCCCATGGTGACAAGTGGCTCTCTCCTATTGCATGGGATTTAGTCCCACATTGTCTAATCTTGGCTTCTCCTCTCTCAACTTCTCCTATAAATGCAATGCATTTTCTCTCATTTCAACATCCACGTTTGAGAGCATCCTTATTATAGGCAACTTGAGTTCGAGAGTATCTCATTGTCTATCATCTAATTTGGTTTATCAAGGATTGGGAAAGGGCTCTTTCACATATTCAAAGAGCACCAATCCAATATGGGATAGATATATTTCACGTTTTACATGCTTTGTTCATCTTTGTCATTTATTTGCATTTTTGAAGCATGATGTATTATCTCATAAGGATATGTATCTATGTTATGTTATTTTGTCAAGTTTACTAACAAATTTGCAGATTTTCATGTCCACAAAAATAACATACACATCCACAAGATTCAAAGAACTTGCTTGCACCTATCATCATATTAAACATTTCATCCTCTTTACAACCTAAAGAATACAAAATGCAATAGGATTCAATCAAGTTTTTATTCATGCTGACAACAAATTCACCTCTAGATATGGTGAAAGCATCTCAATAATTAAAAATTGACCATTAAAAACTATTATTGTGTTATGCTTGTGATCTAAAATTATGCAGTTTACACCATTGGCTGTTAGATGTTGGGTGCCAGACACACTAAATCTAAAAAGAGCTTGCTAAGACAAATGGATAAGACATATTAGCAAAGATGCCATTGGACACATTTGGAAAAATACATAAATTTTGGCAAAAGCGACCATTGCACAGAAGAACAAATTTGTGCATTACAATCATTTGAAGTTTCTCAGCTTTGGAGAGCTCCTTGACAAGAAAAATTCATCAAATGCTAGCCATTTTTCTATAAAATTCCCTTGTCACAAAATTTCAAAATGTATACCTGTCGCCATCTACAAGAACATAAAAAAAATAAAAAATTTATAACCAGATTTCTTGATCATTGGATGAGCATTTTGTTTATTTTTATAGATAAAAAAAAATTTAATCAAGGAAAAACGAATAGCCAAATCAGAAATTTGCAATGGAACTATCATTTAGAAAACTAAAATCAGAAAAAGTTGTGTATTTCGCACAACCATACAGTAAACTCAAGTATGTGTTGTAACTAAAAATTTTAATAAATAATCCATAAAATCTGATCCAATCAATCTGGACAAATCTCCAAGAGAATCTGGCAAATTATTCAATGCCTTGCAAGAGAAACAATCTAGATGTCGTAAGTTATTTAGATCTTGGAATCTAGCGAGTAGTGAAGAAAACAAGCTACAATGTCATAGCTCCACATGATCAAGCGATCGGAGAAAACAAAACTCTTCTGGAAATATTTTACTGGAAAAATAACCTGACAATGCTATTCTTTTCAAGTGTTTCAAAAGTCCTATTGAACTTGGGAACCCTTCAAAACTAGAGCTCAATGGACCAAACATAATCTTCTCTTTCAACTACAAAGGAGCCTGAAGCCAAATTCAAATCGAGTGAAATAGAAATCATGGATTGTCTCAAACATTCAGTCGTGAACAAGTTGTTCTTACATAATGGAAACTCATATTTCAATGAAGATAACATACCTGTACATCACTCTGCCACAATATTTTGAGATCTCCATTCATTATTTTTAAAAACTGCAATTTTTTAGAGGAATCCATGGAGGAATGCATTCCCATTGTTGTTGATTGAAGTTAAGTTCAAGCCATAACAAAGAAACTGGTTTCGAAATCAAGCCATTCAAATTTGCTAAAGAATTATGTAATTTTAGCACCCATGGAGCTATCTACAATTGACTGGAAACACCTCTAGTTAGTGCTGGCACTGATGTCAAGAATATTTTCGAATCCCACTGATTCTTGCATTTAAAGATCAAGTTGAAAATGGTGCTTCATTAAGAAAAAAATGGTTCAATATGCCAAAAATATCGTAACTAGTAATAAAGAACCAACCAAATCCCGAAGATCATTGGGACACCACAGGCGCCGAGGAGATTATAGTCCATTTGTCATTTCTCTTCCCAAGTCCCATAGGATGGTTGTAAATGAAAATATTATCTTCTAACGCAGGGGATTAGAACTCATACCACTGGAAAATGACTGTAAATTCCGCCTGTAAATTTCGTCAGGGGACGTAACTTGATGTCTGGTAGGCGCTCTGCAACATATTTCTTGGACAATCAAAATAACCACTCAATTTCTCTCTGCCCAGAGGAATATGGATCAAATATTTGAAACTCCCAATTTTAAATTTTCCGCTCCTTTTTAAATTTTCTGAAACGTCCGTCATCTATTTTTCCATCTCGATCTGTGAGCTCCCTCCATCAATCTTTCCGTTGGTGCATTTTTTCTGGCAAGTGGGATGGGGATGGGATGGGATGCTATAATGTTACATACATAGGTGAATTTTGTCCAGGAGTTGGCTTTCTCTGAGTTTTACTCTTCTCAGATATATACTAAAAGCCCTTGATAGAGATGATTGTAAAACAATTGGCAGGTTGTTTTCATACTATCACATTCATAAAGATGTAACATTCATAGCAATTCAAAAAAATTGTACTGTATAACGAAAAGATCACAATGTGGAGGCGACACTATAGAGGGGCGAGGGGAGGAGGAAGGGTGGAAAGGGGGAGGGAAGGTTCACCTTCTATCCTTAATGCACTACTACGTTGTTTTAACTCTTGATGCTAATGATCAGGATAAGCTGTCTAATATACCTGTGGTGCTGAAAAACTAAGGGAAGATTAATCACATAAATCTCCATTAGATAATAACAACATTCATGATTCAAGTCCAAATATGCTCTTTGTGATTGAAGTCGATCATGCCACTCTATAAGTAAACATTTGTTTCGTTGTTTTATATTTTGGAAGTTGGGGCGCTTTATGTAAACATCAATAGCTTGAATAGTTACACATGAGGCTACCACATTGAATCTCTATAGTGCCATGGATGTGCTTGAAGCCAACCCCCTCTCCCCTACCTTGTAGGTTCGGGTGGTCGAGTGGAGGAAACCGAAGTACATATAGACAATCATTCTTCTATAGGTGTCCAAATTCAATCTAGACTCAATTGTCTTAAGGTTGGTGATAGGGCTTCCAAGGAGTTTTTCTAAGATCTTAAAGCTCGTCATACCTCTCATCGCATCAAACAAATCAAAGATGGTAAAAAGGTGCTTAAATGTTTTCCAGACATTCTCTAGGATTTTGTAAGGATTATGAGAAAGTCATCACTACCCTGGAGAATTATCATGAATGAGAGTGTGACCTTAAAGAGTGCCTTCAGGTTGTTCACAATCAACCCTCGATGGTAAAAAGGTGCTTAAATTTTTTCTTGACATTCTTTAGGATTTTGTAAGGACTATGAGAAAATCATCACTACCCTGGAGAATTCTCATGAATGAGAGTGTGCCCTTAAAGAATGCCTTTGGGTTGTTCACAATCAGCCCTCAATGGTAAAAAGGTGCTTAAATGTTTTCCAGACATTCTCTAAGATTTTTTAAGGACTATGAGAATTTCATCACTACCCTAGAGAATTCTCATGAATGAGAGTGTGCCCTTAAAGACTGCCTTCGGGTTTTTCACAATCAGCCCTCTCCTTCATAAAAATAAATTTGTGATCAACTGATATCTTTTGTTGAGCTCAAGGCAGTATAGTACACACAATGATAGATGAAAAGTTCCTTGAGAGTGATGGTTTCCATTGTCAATTTTACAAGGCCCTCTCGGACGTTGTGGTCAAGGACCTGCATAAAGTCTCTCTAGAATATTTCCATTTCAAATACTTAGGCAAAGTCATTAATAAATAAAATATCAAACTTATATCTATAGTTTGCGATCAATAAGACATTTGTAATTAGACGTCTATGAGCCTACTCAATGTGTCCTATAAGATTATAGCCAAATCTTTGGATTTAAAGGTGTGTCATCTTCTTCTGCAGATTTTTATTCCTAAGATAACATGATTCATCAAATCCAAATACATTTTGGATACTATTATTGTGCTTTGGGAAGTTATGTTATGAGCTTGACACTCCCAACACTAGGCCCTTTCTCTAAAAAGTGATTTTTCCAAAGATTTTGATCGTATTTAACAATGTTTTATTCTTTCCATGATTTAATATCTTGGATTTGGACCTTCTTTCATTCATTTTTTTAACATTATTTTTGTTGATGCTCATAGTTTTTTTTACTATTAATGGCCATAGTTCAATGCTTTTGGGTTCTTTCACTCCATTTACTAGGGATGCTCTCCCCCCTTAGTCTATTTGTGATTTCTAAAGGATTTTAAATTTATTATGGATCATTCCATCTTCCAAGGGTTAGTTCAAGGTGTTTCCTTACTTGATTTGTTAGTCCATGTTTTAAATGGTCTCTTTATTGATGACTCCTTTGTCACTCTCACTAAGGAGGAGAAAAATATCAAGAATTCCCTCCTATATTTAAACATCTTCTATTAGGCCTCTTGATTATGCATTCAGTGACACAAGACTCAAAGTTATAGTAAATTAATCCTTCCTATGACTACATAGCTTCAATATTTTTTCTAGAATTGGATTGGTCATGGTGAAAATTTTTAAATTTTTGGGCATTCCATATTCTTTCCAAGCTTCTTAGATGGTCTTATGGCATGCTTTTCTTTGTATAATTGAAAGGAATCTTACTTATTGTATCATAAAGCCCTTTCCATGCTAGATAAATTTCAATTCAATTAAGAAAACCTTGAAGCCACTCATGTTCATTGTTCCTCATGTTGGGCCCCTTTGAAATTCTCTTACATGAAATTGGAGAAGATTCTCCATTACCTTCTTTGTAATTTTTTTGACAACTTCAAAAAAATTCACTAGTATTTTGATGAATATCATGGTCTTCCTCGTGAGTTTAGAGGGTTGTGTATTTTTTCCACCCAACAACAAGGGTTGGCTCTTTGTACTAAATTGATCATTCATGCTCTCACTATAAATGAAGCCTTAAAATTAATTATTTTGCATTGTATTTCCTCTAGTTGTCTAGTTAATAAGCTTACCTAGAAGGGGATTGGTTTTGAAACCCTTATCACCGTGAAGGATACAATTAAAAATGAGGGCTTGGCTAAAATAAAATGGTGTTATTGGGAAGCCATCAAACAACTTCCATTCTTTGGAGTGGCTTCAACTTCTAGATGGTATTTCTCTTAAACAATAGAATACTTGGTGTTACCCTCTTCTACGAGATTATGATCACCCCTTGGCTTGCTTTCCATAGGTTATGGTATTTTAGTTTTATGTAAGAAACGTATCCAGTTCATTTGAGATTTATTCTCTAGAACTTATATGAGTCTCATGTCATGGAATGCAACTAAGGCTAAGTTTCACCTTAGTAATAAGGATAGTGACACTTTTGACACAGCTATAGGGGTTATTGTAGCTAATATAGTTCACACAACTAGCATTCAATCATTCAAACCTTGGTAGAAAGGTTAGATGTCAAGTCCAAATACTACCTTTCAAAAATATATAACCCTTATTGGGATGCCACAAAATTCCTTTGTTTCTACCTCTAGTGCCTAGATTAAACCAAAGATGGAATTTCTAGTCATCGATCTTGGTTTGGTAGTGAATGTTTCTCACTATCTAGTATATAATTCTCAAGCCTAAATTTGTTCAATTTGCATGGTGTATTCAACTCCACTATTTGCTAGCCTAGTACATAGTTAGTTCCTATAGGTAAATTATAGACCCTTTTTATCTATTTTGTGGACATTTCAAGTATTTTAAGCACCTCTTCTAGTTTTTCCCTCGATCCCAAAAGCTTTAAAGTTAGCGTTATGATTCCTTTTAGCATTTTTGGCTAAAAACATTTTCTTAGAATATGGTCTTTTTGGAGGTTTTCCTCACATCCCCCATAAATTCAATCAAATATGATACTATTTCAAGGTGGAGATTTGTTTCATCATATAGAAATATATAAATTCTATAATGTTTACTCATTTCTTTGTTGACTAGAAAGTTTCATTTTTTTCTAAATTAATTATTTGTTCTAATGTGTTAATACAGATCCAAATGCAAACCAACAAGGTTTCCCCAATAGATGGTTCACCTAAGTTTGTATTTTCTTAACCACTAGGGAAAAGACACTAGCATTATGGAAAGATTTTCCATGTTCCCTTCCTCATCTTAGGCATATTCACTTCCCTGCGGGTAGCAGTGGGGCAAGATTCTCTCTTCTTGTGGAAATCAAGTTTCTCAATCACAATATTCTCCTTTAGCAAGATGAAGAGATCGTCATCACAAGAGTCCATCGTGAAGTATTTGAAATATCTAGGGTTCTCCAACCCCTCAAGTTGCTACTCTTGGGTGCACTTTTTTTTTGAATTTCTTGGTGGTCCTCTAGTGGAGATCCTAGTTGGCCTTCTAGTGATAGTTTTGACTTCATTGATTCCAAAGAATTCCTTAGTTGGTTTTGGTTGTTTCTCCAACCCATTATGATCAATAGAAAGTAAAATATGATGAGGGTTGGGAACCTCCAATGGAAACTCTATAACCCAATAACGTATGGTGTACAATCAAATTGACTATAACCTTGAAACATAGAAAAATAGGTTGGGGGATGTGACCCCAAAATTAGATTTTGTGATAAATGGGGTATGATGGACCTATTTTCTTTCTATTTCATTCAGGAAATGAAATCCACACAATGAAAGGACTATCAACCTTGAGGTGATTCAATTCAAATTGTGAATCTACAAATTTCCCTTTTATTCAAGGATGAGAGTTCTGATTAAACGACACTTTAGGGAGAAAGATTAAAAATAGAAAATTAACTCAAAAATTCTCCTTACCAGCTAGTTTATGGGGTAGACCCTATATTGCAAATAAACTTAAAAATCCCTAATTGGAAATTTTCTCAAGAATACACTAGATTAGATGATCAAACTGAAGCTCGATTTTTCCAATTAATGTATTTAGATGAAAAACGTATCCAAGCTATAGATCATTTTTCTAGACACCAATATGTGGTAAAGTGATAGTTTGACAAAAGGGATAGATTAAAAACCTTTAGAATATCAGACTTAGTCCTATATTGGGACAAATCCCATGAGTGTAAAGGTAGGTGTGGTAAGTTTGAAAATTTATTGATAGGTCCTTACCAAGTTTATGAAATTTTAGGAGATAATACTTATAGACTTAAGACTTTGACTGGAAAAGATGTCCCATTGCTTGTCAATGGGAAGTTCTTGAAGAATTACTTCCAGGCTTAGCGATGGTTGCTAGTTCTTGGGATAGCTTTGCAAATAGTTTTTTGTAAATAGTTTTTGTAAATAATTTTCATCATTTTTATAAATAGTTATTTGCTACTTTGTTTTTCTCTTTTTGGGGTTTATGTTGTCCGGTTGTATAGTGGTTGGAAACTTTAAAGGTGAATAGAATAATAGAATGTGAATTCTTGAAATTTTATCTATACCTTGACCAAAAGTAGTCCTTTAATTATAGATGATTGGGTAATTGTTTGGTTCCTTTTACTCCAGTTAGCATAAATCATTTAACTGATTTTGAGCTACAAATGCCCATATCTTAAATCATTCTATTGAAATTTGGGATAGAAATTATTTGCATTAAGTGAAAAATCAAAAGGCTACCTTTTCTACCACTAGGATTCCCAACCTAATAGTGGGATTCATTTCTTGCAAGTTAAAATGAGCTATCATTGAAATATCAAAAAAGAAAAAAGAAAAAAAGAAAAATTTGAAATGAGATATAAAAGAAATATCAAAAGAAAGAATCAACTCTTTAGGCCATCCAAATATCTCTACCGAGGCTATAGATGCTTGACTGGTAGTAGAGCTATGTTTGGGGGAATTACAATGATAACCTTGTCGAGGCTATAGATGCTTGGCTAGTAGCAAGGCTCTATCCATGGTTGGCTTAAAAGGGAATTTACAAATTATGTAGGTCAATGCAAATAATTACTATTGTCTAACTTTGATGTAGTGGAATAAACCAATTGTACACACGTGAGCTCAGTAATGCTTAATATTGTATGCTATCTAAATTGAATTTTCAATGCTCGAATTAATATCTAATTATTCATAATTAGAAGACTAAAAAAATTTGAAGCATGGTTATGAGGTCCAAAATTGACTTTCTATTGTTTTGTTTACTTTTGTTGGTTGCTAGTTGTTGTTTGGTCTCACAACACACCCCATTTTTCTCTTTCAAAAAATGTGGACCCCCTTTTTTTCGCTACCTCTTTCTTTTAATTGCTTAGGTATTTGCTTGAGTCCTTGTTCTTTCTCAGATTCGGTGTCTCGTTATTTTTATGAAGTTTAATCAATTTACGAAAAACCAGAGTCCCAAAGTTGCCACAGTTGTGTCAAAGATGTTGTATCAATGATTGGTCCTAGTACTCCTGGTATGTCATCAACTGGATGAAGAATACCAGTGTTTGTGTTCATTTATTCATCGGCTAGTCTGATGGTTGCTTTTCTTTTTCTTTAGACGAAGGTCAGAAACTGGAGGTTCCATTATAAAAAATTTAAATCACTTTTGATCTTACTTGAACCCGATTCCCACTTTCTCTCTCTACTCTCAATTTGTTTTAGCTTGGAGGTAAGTGTCCTAATTCCTAGTAATATATCCAAGGTTCGGTACTCAAGGTTGTCAATTCCAGTGATCATCAATGATCACATATCTAAAAGCCCTTTGCCTCGTAAAAATTAAAGTGACACAAGAGTGTCATGTAAGCTTCCCATGCCGTCTTCTTCTCTAGTGGTGGGCCTACGCAGAAACCAAGGTGTTTGTAATTTTAACCCTAATAAACCATGATTGCACCTTTATTTGAGAAATTAATGCATTTTAATAGGTAATTAATGGGTATGTGTAGGATCATGATGGGCCATGTGGCTGATGACTTTGTTTTTACACAAAATTGATGAAATGAAAAGGGGGGTTTTTAAAGGATATTCTCATCTTTCCACCAACATAAATTATTCTTTACTTTGAATTTAATAAATAATTATTATTCATTTTCTATTTGAATTATGACTAAAGTCCTGATTGATATAGGCTAATTGAAATAAATCTATAGCTTTCAAACGATATCATATTTTTTGAATGTGAAACATCTGTCACATTCTATCCTTCACAAATTATAGGATTAAAAAAAAGAATTGAATTTCATGAAGTTTTGACCAAGTTAAGGTGGTCAGACATGCGAGTTTTTATATTTTTAAAATTTGTAATAAAAAATGAATAATTAATTATTTAATTGGAAACAAATTACAAAAAAATATGCATCACATCAGTACATGAGTCCTCTACTTATATATATCTAAAATATTATAAAAAAATACTATCATTTTATTATGGTTAGGGTGGTCAGATAGACACCTACTTCTTATTTTTTCCTTGAAATTAGGTACTACTACATTGAAATTTCAAATTTTCACCAAATAGATTGAAAAATAAAAAAATAAACCTAGTAGTTTAGAAACTACATTCAATTTTCTATAGATTCTATTCTAACATATTTTTGAATTAATATAGATAACTTATTCAAATTTTTAGGTCAAGTTGCCTAACTCTGATATTTTGAATCTTTATTGCCACTTAAGGGCTTGTTTTTTCCATGATGGTCCTGCACATACCCCTAATGAAGGTGGCGAACTAAAAAAATGTACTTGGCACCATCTTGCGCATGCAGTTGCTTTTATAACGCTCAACCTCGTGCTATACTATAAATTTGCAAAGGACATTGAATGAACAAGACTAATATTGTGGTGCACAAGAAAAGGTAAATTTTGAGAAACCAAGAACAAATATATGGAGGGTTTCAAAGTTATATTTTGAAAGATTTTTATCACCAAAAAAACCAAGTATATCTCGAATAACAAAAAAAATTGTTACTCATTTTATGCATGTAAGTCTCAAGATTATGGTATTTCTCTTAATAACTGAAATGTTGATTATTCTAATGTAAATTTAAATAAATGGTGAATTGAAAGTTATTATGAGTTATTAAAGATAGCTGGTTAAATTTAACCCTAACTTGCACACAAGGAACATATCTCAAAATGTAGAACACGTCAACTAAAATGAATACTTTTGAAGAAACACCAGAAAATGAATTCAAATATTGTACTTCACAAGTTGTACCAATTGGTAGGATAGCTAATGATACTTATTCAAGATTTTTCCTTGATATTGAATTCCTTAGACGGTCATGTCAATAAAATGACTCTCATTGTACAAGGAATGTTATAGCAAGTGGGTTATATTTAGCAGGAGGGTTTTCGCTAGCAATGGAGGCCCTTGAACTAGTTATGGAATATTTAAACTACTACAACCTAGACAAAAGAGTCATTGAGAAAAAGGGAAGAATCTATGCAGATCTTTCTGAGAAAATAATTCCATATACATTTGGGCTTCTCATATTTCCTTAGATGAACCCTATAGATATAAAGATGAAGTCTAAAACCTACCTAGGCACCGAAGAACAGAAAAAAAGAGCTATGAGTACCCAATGGTTCCATGACAAAATTATGAAGCAGACTAAGCCAATTATATGATCTATGTTCAACCTAGATGTTCAAGACATTATAACCATGTTAAGCAGGATATCTGGACTGCAAGATGGCAACAAGTTTGAATCATGGATGTTTGTAATCATAACCATATTAATGGAAGGCCCTATGAAAATGCATTGGGGATGTTTTATTAGTGAAAAATTGCATGACCAGATAAAGGAATTTCCAAAGTCAAATTGTTTTTACAGGTCATCATATGTTATCTATTCACATGCCTTAAGGGTAAATAAGAAAGGGTTGAATAGAGTCAGTATTCTAGGAAAAGAAGTAGGAAACTGTCTCATATATGCTCATTTACCCCAATTTAATATCCATGAAAATAAAGAGAATTATTAGAGAGTCAATGATGTGTTTTCCATGAAGTCTGTGAGAATAATAGGAGAGAAAGATAAAAGATTATCGGGTATGTGCAGGATCATGATGGGCCAAAAAGTGGTGATATCTAAGTGATATGATGGCCCATGTGGCTCATGACTTTTTTTAACCCAAAATTGATGAAATGAAAAGGGTTTTTAAAGGAGATTCTCATCTTTCCAACAATATAAATTATGCTTTACTTTGAATTTAATAAATAATTATTATTCATTTTCTATTTGAATTATGACTAAAGTCCTAATTGATAGGCTGATTGAAAAAAATCTATAGCTTTCAAACAATATCAAATTTTTTGAATCCAAAAAATGCATCACATTCTATGCTTCACATACTATAGGATTAAAAAAAAAAAATTGAATTTCATGAAGTTTTGACCAAGTTAAGGTGGTTAGACATATGATTTTTTATATTTTTAAAAATTTGTAATAAAAAATTCATAATTAATTATTTACTTGGAAACCAATTACAAAAAAATATGCATCACATCGGGACATGAGTCCGCTACTTATATCTAAAATATTATAAAAAATATTTATCATTTTATTGTGGTTAGGGTGGTCAAACAGACACCTACTTCTTTTTTTTTCCATGAAATTTAAGTACTATTGCATTGAAATTTCAAATTTTCGTCAAATAGATTTTTATTTTTTTAAATAAACCTAGTAGTTTAGAAACTAGATTCAATTTTCTACAGCTTATATTCTTACATATTTTTGAAATAATATAGATAACTTATTCAAATTTTTACGTCAAGTTGTCTAACTCTAATTTTCTGAATTTTATTGCCACTTAAGGTCCCATTTTTTCCATAATGATCCTGCACATACCCTATCTCTAGAAGCACAAAGAAATATTAAATAGGTTGGATGCTCTTACACTCAGTTTCCCACTTTCACCTATATCAGGGTGGAAGGTTTTGAAGGATATCCCTTCATGTTTCCTAGTCACCCTATAGATAAATTAATACTATTGAAATTGGTAAGATAGTTAAAGCCATCTCAAGCTCTTTACAGCTCGACACATAAGAAAATTTCTCTCAAATTTCCTATTATAATGGGAACTACAAATGCAATGCAAGTAAAGTAGCTAATTTATGTGAAGAGGAGTTAAAAAAATACAAGGTAGAGTACATTTCAGTCCAAATAAAAAACTATGAACCAAAAGTGATTATTGCCGAGTGGATAGTCAATAAACATGCCCATGTTTTCTATTTAGAGGATTATTGGCTTAATTGTGATGACGAGCATAAAGTAAGGAAAATAAAATATGAAATATTTTCATTATAGTCTGAAAATGTTCTTAAGATTCATGAAATTCTAGATCAATTGGAGGAAGATTATGGTGATGTATTGAATTTGACTTATAATGAAAACAAATTCTATGATGAACCCATCTCAGATCCGGATTATGAAAGTAGAGAAATAACATATGTTGAGGATTTTTCTGAACCAATTTTAATGTAGACTCAATGATGGATAGAAGGTTTTCATAAATATTTGAGAAAATATGGAATAAGCCCCACATGCTCACTTTATATAAAGAAGAAACAAAGAGAAGAAAATGAGGCTGAGCATGAGGAGCCTCCTAAGAAAAAGAGAAAAGTTGGTAAAGTAGTTTTTGTTATAAATATTGAAGAAAGAACCCCTGAGGCTTCAAGCCAAGGAGTTTCATTGAAATTTGTCGGTAAACAAAAAGAAACCAAACCAAGTAAGGTTTGAACAAAAGTGAAAACAAAAGTGGCATATTCTTCCACAACAAAACCAAAGAATCAACCTATGATTGATGAAAAGGAAAGAATGATAGAGAATATGTGTACACATACAAGGTCTTCATCTTAGAGAGTTGCAAAACTATTTACTTCTCCCCTTCAGTCAATATGGCTATAGTAAAACAAACACTGGGAAAAAATCATGTGGTTGTAGATGAAAGTTCTAAGCTAGATGAAGCTCAAATGGACAAATTGGGTGCTATGTGGGAATGATTTAAAGAAAATAATTCTAAAGATAAGACCATGGTACAACTAGTGGTGGAAAAGATTCTAGGTATAGGGTCAATACCTGTGAATATTCAAGAAGAATAATTCATAAGATAAACATGCGCCTTAGAGGTGGGGAACCCTAAAGTTCTTGAAATAGAAACAAGGGAGACTGTAGGAAAATTATATATTAATAATATTGTTATCAAAGATACCTTTGATTCCCATACTTCACTAGGGAATAGTCAAAATAATGTTGAACAAACGTAGGTTTCCAAAAATTAAAAAGAGGACCGAGTTAAAATTGAACATAAAGAACCTTCACAAACTTTAGGCAATGGGGTTAGGGATGAAGAGAATCCTGATGTGACAAGATATGAAGAAGGTGATTTCCTAGGAGATGATATTGAACACTTGTCTAGATAGGAAAATATAAGTCTTAGAATTGAAGAGACAGTGTTGAATCCCAGTAATCCAGAATCCATGCCAATGAATGTTGAAGATGTTATAGTTTCAGAGGATAAGATAGATAAAGATGAAAATGTAAGAAGAGAAGTTCTTGAGCATACTCAAAACCAAGAACAAAGAAATTTTATAGAGGCAGAATATAATGAAGATGCACCTAATTGGTTAACAAGAGAATTAGCTTCCCCATTGGAAGTGGAATTATTACCTCTAGATCTCAAAAATTTAATGCAAGAAGTAGAGAATCCTAAGCTTAGGCAAAGAGCTAAAAGAAAACATGCAATGCAAAAGAATGTAGATGGAGGAAAAATACTCCATATATAGCTACTCCGATAGAAGATAAAAATAGACATGAAATAACACCTAAGGAGTATAGAATAAAAAGTATCAATGCTGGACACTCATCCTCAATGCAAGAATTAGAATAAATAAATATGAATTTGGATACAACTGTTGCCAAGGTACAAAAAAGTAAACAAAAGAAAAGAGTGTTGAAAGAATGGATTGCCAGTCTAGAGAATTTTATAAAATCAGTTACCCAATCTAGCTAGGCACAAACTGAATTGCCTCAAAATCTAGTACTCATGTCATAGGAAGAGGTGGATGCTATTGCAACACTCTGTCACAAAATGAATGTATTTGAAGAACGGATTGAGTATTTTGTAAGGTAGGGATAAGATCTTGTCACATATAAAATTGGGAAGTACAAAGAGGCATACCATTGGTTTGAAAAAACCAAAAGATTGGAAGGAGAATGCAGATTTTCCCAATATAAAATTGATGCTAAGAGGCGAAGCACAACAACTCTCATACAAATACATGTCCAAGAATTGATAACAAAAAAGATAATTTTGGAACAAAAAGTTCCAATATGTGAAAAATGGAAGAAACAAGTAAAATGAGAAGGTGACACTTTGGTACAATGTATAGAAGGATTTGTGGTCACTAAGAAATGCATTAAATTAACTAATAAAGATCAAGGTTTCATTGAAATTCTCGCATGGCAGGATTATGATCCCTAGACACTAAGAAAGGAGGGTAAAGAAGTGAAAGCATTTAAGGAATGAATTATGTAGTATAATAAAATGCATACCTTTGCATTTTCACACTTTTTTGGGCCCTCCTTACTTTATTTATCCCTATTTATGTCTTAATTGGTCCTATTTTGCATCCACAAGCCTAATGAAGTATATATTTTTATGGCTAATCCCAACAAATAACAATGGATAAATAATGATTTAATGGTTTTGGTTGTGTGTCCCTGATTTTTGGGTTTGGACTAAGACACCGCCTAGGGAGTCTATGTCCCTCAAAGGTCTTGTGACCCTAATTTCAAGTGTGCCTTAAATGGGCCCATTTTTTGGAGTCTGTGCTTTGAATTTCATGCCTTGGGACTAATACGTAACCTAGGGCATCTTTGTCTCCCTTAGGTTATTTTTGGATTCAATTTAAAATCTTGGTGGGATTTATCCTCCTTTAATTAATTAATTCATATGTCATCTTGTTGTGGTGTAATTTTGAGATATTAGACATGGATAAATATAAATACCGGGTTATTTCACTCATTTTCATATCCAATAATCCAAGTATTTTGTGAGAGCATTCTTAATAGCATAATTGAGTTCACAAGAGCATTCAAGAGTAGTTCATCAAGAATTTAGATCCATCATCCAGATTCAAGCATCATATCAAGGATATTATTGCATCATGTTTTTTATTGTGCTAACAATTGTGATGTAGGGTTTATGATTGAAGCAAGTGTTTCATTCAATATCAAAATTATTTTAGAAAGAGTGAAGAACCACATCGATTACAACCATCTCAAGCATATTTGCAACACTTTATTATAAGGGTTTAGTGAGCTACAACATAGCACTTTTTTTATTCATCATCTCCCTCCTTTATTTCATTTCATTCCAAGGTTTAATTACCAACAAGGGGTTTGACCAAGGAAAACTCTCATTTACTAACAATCAACAAGTTATTTCTCTCTTGTGTGTTTTTGTTTGTATATTTAGGTTGAAGACATGAGGATCATTTGGAGTGCAATTTTGCAAGGTTGAAAAGTTGCACTGCAAAGTTTTCATCTTCACAAAAACTCACCTATAGGCCAAATTCAGAAGTCTCAGGACCTAAGATCTGAGAAGAAGGAAGTGTAGAAATCAAGCCTTAGGATCACATTTCAAGATTTTAGAAATTATAGATGGGACTAATTCATCACCTAGGATGTCTTAGTCCTATCGAAGGTATTTTATAAATTCTTTCATATCTGATTCTAGCATCTAAAGATTTTGCATCTGCCTCAAAAAATAGTTGCAAGACTAAGAAAATAGTAAGTGAATCTTAGTCCTCCCTGGCATAATTTTATATCTTCTTTTCATTTTGAGAATCCTCATTACATTTACAGACTTCCCAGGTACACATACCCTAACTTGTTGTTGCTTAATTTCATCATTTGCATTCATCATTTAGCTTGCATTACGAGGATTTGTGAGTTGAATGTTAAATTGTCTTTTCAAATATTTTTCTTGGTGGTGAACCCTTCAAAGCCTTAAAGAGCCCCTCCTAGGTCTTCTCTATTAAGAATTCACTCACCATTTTGGGGTTGATAGTCAATCCAAGTTGGGATCCTAGGACATAATTGAATCACCTAAAGAGAATAGTGGAATTTCCACCCCCTATTTTCTCTTCGGTTCATTTTGTTGAACCCTACATTTTAGAGCATTCATTTTCTAATTTGGAGTCCATTAAAGTCCTAGATCTAGGTTGCATTCATTATTGCATTACATCTTGCATTAGTGAAAGTGCATCTAGGGTTTCTCATATTTATATTAGTTAAAGTGCATATAGGTTGCATTTTCCCTTTCTTGCATCATATTATCTCATTAAAAAAATGAAAATTTCATTGTCAATTATCCTAATTGCATTTAGAAACATTGCTATTATATTCAAAATTGAGAAATTTTCATTCAACTTTGCATTCAAATTTTTTTTATTAGTTACTTTTTCTTGCATTCATTTGCAGTTTTTATGTTTGTTAACATCAGGTCCCTAGGTAGGCAACCTAGGATTACTGTTATCAACCCAGACTTTGTTGTTTTTCTAAAAATACCCTTTTTGGGACTAAAATACCCTTCCTAGCATCTTAGTCCCCCTGTGGGTTTCTAGCTCAGAACCCTATCTGTGATGTTTTCTTTTTGTTTCACTTTATGGAACTTCAAAACCTCACCAATAGGGCCAAGATGCCCTTACTAGAATCTTAGTCCTTGTTGACTTTGACTTAACAGTTTTAAGGATTTGAAATTTCTTTTTTTTGCTTCCGTTTTTTCCTTTTAGTTTCCTGTTATAGTTTTCAGAATTGTTGTTATCTCAATTTCATTCCTTTCAATTGTAATTCTAAGCATAGGATATTGTTCTCATTACACTTTCTTTAGTTTATCCCTTGTATTCTTTTTACTACTTGGTGTCCTACTATCAATACTATGGTTAGATGAAGTGCAAGACTCATGGCATCCTGTGATAAAACTCTCATTATGGCTATTGGGTTATCTAGCTCTCTCACTTCTGGTGTTGGTACTAGTTCACTGGGTATGGACTATACCTTTGATACCTCTTTTGCTATGCCTACCTTACCTACAAGTGCTATGCCAAGTATTCAAGAAATGGTTGATCATATCCCTCAAGAAAACATAATGAAAATGCATGAAGGCCTACCCCATTTATAAGATAGCATGAGTACTGAAAACATTTCCAAAACTATTATACCTTCCATAGATAGTATTCACCACATGATGGAAAGGGATGAAGGATTGGAATTTGTGTGTAATATAGCTCACATTTTTGGAAAACATCTTCCTTCCACCACCAATGGTGCTCAAACTTCAAACAATGTGCAAATCCAAGGAGGAAATCAAACTCCTCCCCCTTGAACCATAACCTTCATTCCCACCTATACCAATCCCGAAGTGAACATAATGATGCAACCAACCAGAAATGTCCTTCCTACCTCAAACATTTCAACTAGTTCTCCTTATATCTATATGACATCTAACCTAATATCTCATCCCACAAGTAATCCATTCACTTATCCTTCCAATACATACACACCATGACCATATTCACCTCCATCTCAAAACACACACAATGACCCTATCATTAACTACCTTTTACAAAGCCTTTCATCTATTCAACATCAAGTTGCCAAAATAGATCAAAATAAAAATGGTACACCTTCATACTATGTCAAAAGAGACCCACTATCTTTGTAGATATTGAGAACTTCGGGGCCACAACGTATAGAGATCACTAGATTTGAGAAATATGGATGAAAGGGAGATCCTACTAATCATGTTAATGCCTATACTACTTTGTGTACTGATTTCATCCTTGAGGAAAAACTTTTTCTTAAGATATTTCCATGAACCTTGAAAGACATTGCCTTGGGATGGTTTTCTACATTACCAAATAACTAAATTTGTTCATTTAATGAACTTGTTGAAGCCTTTATTAACCATTTCAAGGTGCATATGGTTCCTGAAATGACATTAGCTTATTTCATGAGATGTAATCAATATGATGGTTAAAAATTCACTAACTTTATTTCACGTTATCAATCGCTTTATTCCTAAATTGGTGTGAAGATTGTCGATTCTCACCTTCTAAATATGTTCATAGAAAATTTACAAAGATACAAGACAAGCCCACCATGATGAAATTCCCTTCCTTCATGCACTTATGCATCGCCCTTTGAGATTATGAGAATTTTGTAGGTAGTTCTGAACCAAAAACCACCTCTACCCATCCAAAAATAGTCTGAATCTTCAAACCAAAACACCTACCAACCTTTCAGAAGATAAAATAAAAGTTTCCTTCAACTAAATTCCACATCCCAACCTACCCAACAAATTGATACCCAAGTAGTTGTTATAAAGAAGAGTAATCCTTATATCTTCGGGTATCCACAAATATAATTTACTCCCTTACTCGACACACTTCAAAAAATCTTAACTTAGCTATTAAACAAGAACATGCTTACCTTACCTCTCATTCAACCTTTTGACCCTACCAAGTCATTACCCCTGAGCTTTATTCATAATTCCTATTGTACTTATCAGCAACAAAAATGATGTGAATGATAAATGAAATAAATCTATAGCTCCTCCCAACTAAAACTTGCAAATGTTTACCAATCACATGCCTAACCATAATATTTCATTTGTTAAGGCTAGTGAAACTAATCTTTGTGTGTTGAGCAATGACACAGATGATGAAAACATGAACAATAATGCACAAAATCCTATGGATGATGATGAACAAAATCCTATGGATACTAATGACCAAAATCCTATTAATACAATGATAGGAGTGATTAACATCGAGCCTCGAGAACAACAAACCAAAATGCCTATTGACATTATTTTTAGTTTGAGAGAAGCAATAAAAAATGCAATTGATGGTCCTCTTTACATAGCTAGTAGAATCACTAACAATCCCACTCCTCGGATTTTAATTGATCCTATCCAGGGAGAGAATGTGATCACAAAAGAAATTTTATATGTGCATGAACTCACTCAACATAGATATGATAAACTAAAATCATGGATTAAAATGCATGATGGTTTTTCTCATGCTACAATGGGCTCAATCACACTCCATTTACAAGTAGGACCAAAGAAATTAAATGTATCATTCTCTATAATCTCTAATTTAGATCAATTTCATGTGCATCTAGGCTACAAATGGCTTCACTCCATGAATGTGGTCCCATTTCTTTTCCATAAGTCCTTAAAGTTTCTAGTCGTCAATGAAATATTCACTATAAACAATAGTGGCTTTGGACCTCCATCTTCACATGGAAATTTCTCAGATTATTTTTTTCCTGAGCCCATGGAACCCATAAGACCTTGTGAGGACTTCCTTTTCCTATCCTATGAAAGGTTCAAATAAAAATGCATAGCCAAGCTATCCCTTGAAATTTTTTCTCCACCCATAATTGAACCTCCACCCCTTGACAAAATTAATTTTCAACTTAAATCCTTTCTGACTAACCGAGACCCATCCATCAAATATCCTTTTCCTATTTTCTAGAAAAGGCCAAGAGAAAAAACGAGTCCTAATCCAACTAAGAAAATTTATAAAGCCAAATGGAAAGTGGTTGAACAACTTTCAATGGTTTCTTCCATTCTTACTTCATAAGAAGAAAAGGAACCTATGGTTGAAACACTTGCTCCTAGACAAATGCAACTTATTTGAAAATCGTAATAAAAGGAACTAAAATGCTAGAGAGCATAGGCATAGATTTTGTGTTATTTGTCAAAAGATGAATGAAGAAAAAAACATAGAAAATAAAAATCTGAACTAGATAGAAGCAATAAATGATGAGCCTCCTCCATTACTAGAACAAATAGATCATGTCTCCAACACAACAATGACCAACACCTCCTATGGATATTATCATTCGTCCTCCTATTGTGGTTAACTTGGATGATGATGAAGAAACAACTGAAATTGATGAGAAAGTGCATAAAGAATTGAATTTGTTATTTTCATCTTCCATGAGATTAAACACTAAAAACTGTGATGATCCTCCTTAACTGAGTGATTTACCACGTGTTAAACCTGGTGATTCTCCTAGTACAACACTTGATATTTTCCCTCTTACTAGTGATCTGCATTCCGCATAAACTGAACAAGACTGGGATACAAATAACCTATTGGATGGTTGACTTGCATTTTATTTACTATAATTTTTTCTTTCATTTTTTTCTTTCTTCTTTTGTGTGATTTCCTGTGTGTAATGTGATCCCCCGTGATGTTTCATTTTATGTTTCTCTCTCTTTGTACATTCCTCTATTTGTACCTTCATTCTTCTATATGTCATATGCTTTTGTCTTTTCATTATCTTTTCCTTTCATTTTTATTTTTGTCTTGTGTAATACTTTTGGGTATGAGACAATGTGTCAAGACACCCTATGTCTCTTCCATGTTGACCCAAAATATTTTTCGTTATCCTTTCTTTTCCTTTAATTTTTTGTCTTGTTTTTTCCTTTTGGGGATGACATAAGGAATCAAGACACCCTATGTCTCTTCCATGTTGACCCAAAAGGTTTTCTATTTATTGTTTGCTCTCTTGGTGTCATTCTTCTAGTTCTATGTGTATTTTGTGAATGATGACAATTATGAGCTCTCTAATATCATTGCAGAAAACATGGATACTCACCCTGAATCTATAGATCCCTTATGTGTTTATGGAGAGCAACCCTCTTTTCCTTTTTCATGTTTTCGCTACTTTAAATTAATTTATCACAACATGGTGTTATCAATTCCTTTAAAGTGGGGGCATACATTGGCATTATTTTTGCATGATTTTATTTTTCTTTGTTTTCATGTTCCTTGTCTAATTTCCTTTCATCTTGCAATGTGTCCTTTTCTTGGTGGTGTCATTGGGTTTGAATTCCTCTAAGAGTGTGATATTTCCTTGTCCTCTCTTGGAAACATTAAGTATAATGTTCCCTAAGATGAGAACTTGCACTTGTCCTCTCTTGAAAATAGTAAGTACAATCTTCTCTAAGATGAGACCTTGAACTTTTCCTCTCTTGGAAATGTTATGTACATTGTTCTCAAGGATGAGACCTTGTATTTATCCTCTTTTCGGAGATGTTAAGCACAATGTTCCCTAATATTAAGACCTCAAAAAAACTAATAAAAATCCCTTTGAACATCCCTCTTTCTTGTTGCATATTATTTTTGTACCTTATTAAATTCATGGAGGTATCATGGCTTTGATATGGTTCCTTGAAGCTCACCTAGTGAACAAATAGCTTCATTGGCCTTTCTGACCATGCATTTTATTTTTGTCCTTATCATAGTAATGGGGGTATGACTTTGATATGGACCTCTTGGGGCTCACCTAGTGAACTACTAAATTCACTAGCCCTCGTCACCATGCATTTTTTTTGCATATTGGAAAACGTGTTCCACTTGTAAACCTTTTTTTGGACAAATATCCTAGACCTGGTTCACAAAAAGTTGGACATCCAGTCGAAGCTTGATCCATTGCATTTTTATTTTCCTTTTTCCTTTTTCCTTTTTCTATCTTTGATGGTGTATGTTTACAGTCTGGTTATGGCTTCATATATCATCTATAAGTGTGTTGCTTTGTGCTTATGTTGGTTTTCCATGGGATCTTAGCCTTGGGGGGTTCACCACCCTTTTGGTTATTTTCATCCTATCTTACTAGAATTTGTAAATTTGAACCCCTCTTGATTGCATGGTTGGCTACTTTAGTGTGAGTTTGAAGCAAGATCCTCTCACTAAAGTGGGGGCTAAATGTACTATGGTAAAATGCATACCCTTACATTTTCACACTTTTTTGGGCCCACCTTTCTTTATTTATCCCTATTTATGTCCTAAATTGTCCTATTTTACATCCACAAGCCTAATGAACTATATCTTTTTATGGCTAATCACGAAAAACATCAATGGATAAATGATAATTTAATGATTCTTTCTATGTGTCCCTAATTTTTGGGTCAAGACTAAGATGCCACCTAGGGTGTCTTTGTCCCCTAAAGGTCTTGGGACCCTGATTTCAAGTCTACCTTAAATGGGCCCCTTTTTGGATTTTGTGCCCCAAGTTTCATGCCTTGGGACTAAGACACCACCTAGCGCATCCTATTCCCCCTTAGGTAATTTTAGGGATTCATTTTAAAATCTTGGAAAGATTTAGCCTCCTTTAATTAATGAATTCATATGTCAGCGTGTTGTGCTGTAATTTTGGGATATTAAGCATGGATAATTATAAATACAAGGTTCTTTCACTCATTTTCATATTCAAGAATCCAATTATTTTTTGAGAGGATTCCTAATAAAATAATTGAATTAACAAGAGTATTCAAGAGCATTTCATCATGCATTTGGAGCGATCATCAAGATTCAAACATCATATCAGGGATATTCTTGGATCATGTTTGTGAATCTGCTAACAATTGTGATGTAGGGTTTATGACTCAAGAAAGCGTTTCATTCAAGATCAACAACATTCAGAAAAGTTTGAAGAAGAACATCCATTGAATCCATTTGATGTTGGAATCAAGGGAACACTAAGAGGGTGGGGGTGAATCAGTGTTCAAAAAAATTTAAACTCCATCAATCTAAAACTTGAAACCATTTCAACATTGCATTAAAGAAAAGATGTATGCATTCAAAGTAATAATTCATGACACCATAACATAATTTTTTATGTGGAAACCCTATTAGGGTAAAAATCATGATGGAGGCTAATCCATAATATGAGTAATCAAATATAATTTCAACAAAAGGAATGCACTTGCATTCAGGCACACTACCTAGAGCTCACCGCTTAAAAAAAAAAGGCTCACTGCCATAAAAAAGTTTAGATTAAGACAATATGAAGGTTGAACTGAGATGATAGCATCTATTTATGCTAGGTGATAGTTCTGGTGAAGCTCATAGATTGAATTCTAGATCCATAGTCTGATTCTACACTTTGCTCTTCTATGCTCTGTTCTTTTTTGCTTCTCACATCACACATGGACAAGTTCGCACTATTGTTCTATTGAATCTTGCACTACACAATTATTCACATGCTTACATACTTCTTTGCTTCCAATCACATAGCTTTTTTCACACCTTATACGATAGAACCGATCTCATAGATATATTTGCAAACAAGGATTTATTCATTCATTAGTTGGCTTCATAAAATTATATTAAGTTACCTTAAACTTGTTGGCCAAATCCATCATTAATTCTTTATACGCATCCTCGAAAGTTGGTTAAGAAAAAGAGAGGACCTAAAAAAATATAATTGAGCATGAATATATTTAATTAATTATTCCTTATACATCCATAATTACTATATTTGTCGGGTCGCCCTTCTAGCACATATAACTAACAAATTAGTAGACCGGATCTCCTAGATTACATACCAGTGAGTGCACATCAAAACCAAGATACTGTAAACATCAAAAAACATTCCTCAGAGATCCACAACCCAAAATATTTATCTGGTAAGGTGTTCAAATCAACTTTTATACCTGTAATCAGATGCCCTATTCTTCACTTTGTTATGTCGGTAGATGCCAAAACTATACTGCAGACCAGATGTCATTAAGGTTGCCTAGGTTGTCAGGGTTTCCATGGTTTCCATCAATAACAACACTTACATAACATATGCCAACAATCTCCCCCTTTGGTATTGATGGTAACATTTAGTGAAAAATGACTAAGTGTTGGAATCATTATAGTTATGTTGCCAAAAAAAAATTTACTACACTTTCTCCCCTTGAGATTTATAAGGCATTCTCTCCTCCTATACTACATTATTTTATCCCTTTGTAGGGAATCTTTTACTGCATTCTCTCCCCCTTTGACATCAATGACAAAGCATGGATGCCAAATGCCAAAAACACAAAAAGTGAATAGTCACAAAATAGTGACAAAACACTTATATGCCAATAGCAAGTGACAAAAAATATGTTGAAAATCCTTAATGCTCCAAAATTTTAACACATATACATTGACATTTCTCCTTCTTTTATTAAAACTTCAAAAACTTGAAAAAAATTTAATGCTATCTTTAGAAGATTATCTTATGGATTTTCCTCACTTTCGGAAGGAATTTCTTCCAATAATATATTGTGATTCCAATGATAATGATCAAACTATTGTTCTTGGAAGTCTTGTTGACAATTTCAGTTAAAGATAAAGGAATTGTAATTGCTTCTTCTAGTTTCTCACCATTCCTCAATATATCCACCATCTACTCCAACCTGCATTCAGTTAGATCCTTTACCTTCCAAAATGTATCCACAAGAGTGTTCTTGGAAATTTGAATTTTTGTGTGTGTTGAATGTAGCTCCCTGATGTTTCTCCTGATGGTGCAATCCGGATTCTAAGATATATTAAAAAAAATTCCAATGCTATTCAACTTTGTTTCAATCTAATCCAACTTGTCTTTATAATTGTTGACTAGATGGGGCCAACAAATGCAATAGTTGTAGATGTCACTGGCTAAGTTTATGCATTACCTTAAATAATTCATTTTCTTCTTTAGTTTGTAAAGGGATAGTCTTAATTGCTCCTTCAAGTGAGAGATAACTTCACCAACTTCCTTTTCTTGTGCTTCATAATTCATTTTTTCTTTGTTGCAGTCAATCATTTTATCTGGAAAAATGTTTTGCAAAATCTCAAAACTAATCTTGCATTGCTCAACATGAGCATTTAAAAAACCTAGAATCATGTCTTGATAATATGATGGTCTAATTGACCATAACTTAGCTAATTTATGCATTCCACCTTCTCCTTGAATAATTTGTTGTAGATTTTCTTATGTTAGATCATCTTCTTCCTCATTACCTTTTTCTTGTTCAGATTCATTTTTCAGTGGATCCTTAGTTTCTTCATCAGATTCTTCGCCCGAAATATCCACAATTTCTTTTTCTTTTCCCTTTCCCTCAATTCTGGGAACTTTTCTTTCCGAAGGACTATATTCAACAATTTCCTTTCCTTTTCTCTATCCTTGATCAGTTCTACCAGAAGAGGAAGCAAATTGAAATGATCTTACTGAAAGAGAAATATTTATTGAACCACACTTTTCAAGCACATTCTTAAAGAAATTTTCAAATTCTAAATCCCAATTAGCCAAGCTCTTAGAAAAAGAGTATATTTGTTTGCATACAGATTCATTTATCTTCGAAACCACATTGTCAAGTTTTCGCAAGGAATTCAGAAATAAATTACTAAGCATGTAATCAAGGTACAAAACTTGAAAGGATAACCTGTTTCCGTTGTGAGTTGTACATTCTCCATGATTTGATCCTTTAGCAACCTGCATTGATCAAAGTCCTAACCTTCAATTATCATCTTGTGAAAAATATAGAATACACTAGTCGATGTCACTCCTTCTCAATTTTTGTAGAAGATTTGGTATGTTATTCCATGTGCAATGCACTTTATAACGCGATTCTTGATTTTTGCAATTATCAAGGCTCTCTAATCTTCAACTATCCTGGTTAGGGTTTCAACTTCTTTGTTCCAAATATATTTCTTGCTTGGTATATCTCTAATTTTACAAAGTCCTGTCAAATTATCAATTACCTCCTTCAAAATGATGTAAGGTTTTTCCAAAGTTAAGATATCATCATGTAGTCTGATCAGGATGAATTTCATGAATTTTGCATTCTCAAAAAATGAAAATTCATTCCAAATATCTAAATTTCCATGTTTAACTTCACTTAAATGCTTCAATTCATCAGGCAGTAACAAGTTCCTCATTGACCTAATCTTTTCACTATTATACTCATCTAGAGTGATCAATCCTTTGATTTGATCCATTTTTATTTTCATGTTTAGGGTTCACAACCACACACTAAATTGTATGAAGATTTTGAGATTAATTTTAAATATCTAGTAGGTTTTGAGGATTGCCTGCAAATTGATTTCACTGCTTCGAAATCTGACCACCGAGTGCTCTCCTTCTTTTCTCCTTCGATGCAAAGTGACAAATGATAGTTTTAAATTTACTTTTATAGCACACAAATGTGCAATAAATGCGTTTGCCCTAAATTTTTTGGAGACTCTATTTTCTCAAACAATAACTGAAAAATATTATGCGGACCTATGAATTGTCTGAGTTCCTTTTGCAAAAGTTATCCAAAAAAAATTTACACCATAAATACACCTTCCTAACTATTTTTTGCATTCCCGTACCATCCATAGATAGGGGAGGAAATATTTTCTTGAAAATCTCCCCCTAGGGTAGTGGCCTGAAATCAATTACCTAAGGAATTACCAGAAGCAGGTTCTGACATGGAACCATTTCCAACGTCAGAATCATTCTTCCTTACCCATGTCTTCTTCATTTGATCTTTGATTTCATCTGCAGTCATATTTTCTTTCCCTTTATCATTTTTATCTATATTTTTGTTTCTATATACCATATGGGTATGTGTAGGATCATCATGGAAAAAATAGGCCTTTAAGTGGCAATAAAATTCATAAAATCAAAGTTAGGAAACTTGACATAGTTTTTTTAATAAGTTATCTATATTATTTAAAAAATATGTAAGAATAGAATACGTAGAAAATTGAATGTATTTTCTAAACTACTAGGTTTATTTTTGTTTAAAAAAAATCTATTTGGTGAAAATTTGAAATTTCAATGCAGTAGTACTTAAATTTCAGGGAAAAAATAAGTAGGTGTCTGTCTGACCACCCTAACCACAATAAAATGATAAGATTTTTTTATAATATTTTAGATATAATTAGGGGACTCACGTCCCAATGTTATGCATATTTTTTTGTAATTTTTTTCCAAACAAATATTTACATATGATTTTTTTATTACAAATTTTTAAAAATATAAAAACTCGTATGTCTAACCACCTTAACTTGGTCAAAACTTCATGAAATTCAATTTTTTTTTTTTTAATCCTATAGTATGTGAAGCATAGAATGTGATGCATGTTTTGGATTCAAAAATGTGATACCATTTCAATGCTATAGATTTTTTTCAATCAGCCTATCAATCAGAACTTTAGTCGTAATTCAAATAGAAAATGAATAATAATAATTTATTAAATCCAAAGTAAAATATAATTTATATTGGTGGAAAGTTGATAATCTCCTTTAAAAACCCTTTTCGTTTCATCAATTTTGGGTTTAAAAAAAGTCGTCAGCCACATGGGCCATCATATCACTTAGATATCACCACTTTTTGGCCCATCATGATCTTGCACATACCCATACCTCTTTTGTCTATATTCTTGTTTTTGTAGAGTCTTGCAATGTGACCATACATATTGTAGTTATAGCACACAATTTTTTCTTGTCTATTCCACTAGTTTCTTCTTAATCTGCATTGATTAGAGACATGCCCAAATTCCCCAAATGTATAGCATTCAACATTTCTTCTATCAATAGACTAACTTGACATATTTCTGCATTCAATTGATTTACGACCAAGCTTTTTGCAATTGAAACACTCACCAGAGAATGATGAAGTTCTTGACTTCATATTACTTCTACACTGCACAACCATATGTGTGAACTTATTACAAGAAAAGAAATATCCATTAAACTTTTGTGCATTAGGTTGTCTTATCGGATACCTTCCATTTTTGTTTTGTCTAAAATTATTTTGTCCTGATATGGTGCTTTCTCCCTTTTCATATCCAAGACCTCTCTTATCATTTCCACTCTTTTTTCCTTGAGTCAGCTCATCAAGCTTTACTGAACTGATCTTAAACTTTTCTTTTTATTCATTTTCAATGACAAGATTATTCCTAAGAGTAGTAATCTTCTTACCAAGTTCTTCTTCATTGTTTCTAGTTCTTTTTAATTCACGTTCCAACTAAGTGAGTTCCTCATTTATTCTACTGCATTCATTAGATTTCTCTTTCAAGGTCTGAGCAATATTTTCTTCATTTTTGTTCCTTTCTTGAATCTCCTTAGTCATTTTCATCATCGTAGATTCCATCTCATGTTTTAAGTGTTTACTATCTCTAGCAAGATTTTCACATTCTTCCGTTATTTCCTTCAAGTTTTGATTCAAGTGAGCATCATCCATATTTTCCATTCTCCTTTTGTTGTATCTGATCACAAAGATCCTTTCCCTTGTCCCTGGATTTAACAATCTAATCTTTCAATGACTGAATGAATTTCTCTGCATCTTTAAGATTCTCTCTCAATTCATTAAATTCTATTTTAGATTGATCAAGGTCATCAAGTGCCACCATAAGTTGTTGCTAAAGACCATCAGAGTCCATTACATTCCAAGATCCATCTCAAGCTGCTAAAATTCTTCAGAGGAACTATGCTCTGATCCCAATTGTTGGACTCAAGGGAACACTGAGAGGGGGGGGGGTGAATTAGTGCTCAACAAATTTTAAACTCCATCAATCTAGAACTTGAAACCATTTCAACATTGCATTAAAGAAAAGATGTATGCATTCAAAGTAATCATTCATAACACCATAACAAATATATTTTTGCATGGAAAACCTGTTAGGGGAAAAACCACAGTGGAGGCTAATCCATAATTTGAGTACTCAAATATAAATGTTTACCAAAGGAATGCACTTGAATTCAGGCACATTACCTAGAGCTCATTGTTCAAAAGAAAAAGGCTCTTTGCCATAAAAAAATTCATATTAAGACCATCTAAAGGTTGAACTAAGATGATAGAATCTATTTATGCCAGGTGATAGTTATGGTGAAGCTCCTAGATTGAATTCTAGATCTGTAGACTGATTTTTCTCTTCACTCTTCTCTTCTTTGTTATTTTCTGCTTCTCACATCACACATGGACAAGTTTGCACTATTGTTCTGTTGAATCTCACACTAGATGCTTATTCAAATGCTTACATACTTCTTCGCTTCCAATCACACAACTTTTTCACACCTTACATAATAGAATTGATCACATATATATATCCGTAAACAAGGATTTATTCATTCATCAGTCGGCTTCATAAAATATTAAGTTACCTCAACTTTTCGGCCAGATCCATCATTAATTATTTATGTGCATCCTCCAAAGTTTGTTAAGACAAAGAGAGGACCTAAACAAACATAAGCGAGAATGAAGATATTTAATGAATTATTGCTTATACATCTGCAATTACTATATTTACCGGGTCACCCTTCTAGCACATATAAATAACAAATTAGTACATTGGATCTCCTAGATCATGTACCAGTGAGTGCGCATCAAAGCCAAGATACTGTAAACATCAACAAACCTTCCTCAAATATCCACAACCCAAAATATCTATCCAGTGAAGTGTTCAAATCAACTTTATATGCCTGTAATCAGATGCACTATTCTTCACTCTGTTCTGCTGGTAGATGCCAAAACTATACTGCAAACTGGGTGTCATTAAGGTTGCCTAGGTTGTCAAGGTTGACATGGCTGCCATCAATGAAAACACTTACATGTCATATGCCAAAATTTCAAGCATATTCACAATACCTTGTAAGAAGGGTTTGTTGAGTTGCGACATAGAATTTTTTTCATTCATCATTTCCCTCCTTTATTTTATTACATTTTAAGATTTAATTACCAACAAGGGGTTTGACCAAGGAAAACCCCCATTTACTAACAATCAAAAAAAAATTCCTCTCTTGTGTGTTTGTGTTTGCAGATTTAGGTTGAATACTTGAAGATCATTTGGAGTGAAAAGTTGCATTGCAAAGTTGTCATCTTCACAAAAACTCACCTAGAGGCCAGATTTAGAAGTTGATGGACCTATTATTTGAGAAGAAGGAAGTGTAGACATCAAGCCTTATGATCACATTTGAAGATTTTAGAAATTCTCAATGGGAATAAGTCACCACCTAGGGCGCCTTAGTCCCTTTGAAGGTATTTTTCAGAAATTCTTTCAGATTCGGCTCCAGCATCCGAAGATTCTGCATTTGCCTTGTAAAACAACAATGGGACTAAAACAATAGTAAGGGCATCTTAGTCCTCACTAGCATATTTTGACAGCTTCTTTGCATTTCAAAAATCCTCATTATATTTCCAAACATCCAAGTATGCATACCCTAATTTGCTATTGCATAATTTTATCATTTGAATTCATCATTTCGCTTGAATTACTAGGTTTTGTGATTTGAATGTTAAATTGTCTTTTCCAAGATTTTGTTGGGTGGTGAACCCTTCAAAGCCTAAAATAACCCCTCCTAGTTCTTCACGCTTTCTAAAGGAAATGACCAACATTGATCTAAGTTTTAAACTTGAATCACTAGAAAGTAGCATACATGTTTTGAATTTTGAAATGAGGTAAACTAATACAATGTGTATGTTTTAGTATATTTTATGTTTGTATTTTTTTTACAAAATTAAAAATTTATTTGAATATGGTTTTTCATAAATTAACACTATAATTTAGTTTCTAATAAAATGTTGAAAAATGAAGTTACATGAGATGTCAAGCTTTATATAGTAATTTTTTTTTGTTTTCCTTCATTTTTATTGTGTATATTTATAACTTGAAACTTTAGGGCATGGATTTTTTTTTCGCAATTTTAATAAATACATATTTTTAAAGAAAATATTTAAATGTGTGTGTATTAAAAAATAGATGTTTCCACTTGAAACCAACTTTTATATTCAATATTTATCTAAAAAAAATTAAAAATTATACTATCTTATTCTAGATTCTTTTATCTAGAGCATCATATTTTTTCTTTTCTTTTTTAATAAGTTTTAGAATTTTTCTTGACATGTTAGTCGACCTAGTATTTTTGTGTTGATAACCTACTTTTAGTCAATAATAAAAATAAAATATAAATAATAATTGAACTATTAAAATAAATATATATTTGAGAACTTTAGTTATGGATCTACAAAAGGGTATTTTTACATTTTTTTTAAATGTTATTTATATTAGTAGGAGTTGTTGAAACATTAAATTTTCAAATAATTTATTTTTTTTAGTAAATTTGCATCAAAGTGGTGGTATATATGCATTTAGGCAACAATTTTAGTTGGAAAATTTGTGGACATATTTAACTTATCTAGAATGAATCTTACTAGATCATATGTTTGACCACAATTGATTTTAGTTACAAATACTAAAATTCATTTGTGTTGATAAGTTGGTCGAAAGTGTAACACGAATTTGTAATTTTACCCATGCATGAAATATTGACTTCTTTCCGAGAATATCAAATGAAGAAAGGTGGAGAAGGTCTCCCAGACCCAAAACTTGAGACAAGGCAATGAATCACCAGATCTTAGATACAAGAAGTATTACAAATATATATTGTTGAAGTTAATTTTGTAGGTTGTTCCTGATCCCGGTGGATCTTCCTCATCTGATATTCTAAGGAGTACCAATGCCCTTGTTTTTTGTAGAGTATTGTATACCAGAGCTTGTAATTGAAGATTGTTGTTACTGAAGAAGTCAAATGTTTGACTTTGTTTGGAAGATTCCAATGAAAACTGGCATCTGCCAGGTGCTACATTTTGGGTTTTTGTTTCTAATTCTCTTGATATAATTGAAGTTCAAACTCTTGGGGCCTTGTTCCTATAAAAGGTTGTTTATAACTTTATTATTATTTTTAAGTTCAGAATTTATGGATGTCGAAAGAGCCAAAACTTCTCAAAGTTTTTCTCTTTTTTCTTGCTTTCTGAATCATTCTGGATTAAAAAATTGTATTCACATAGAACTTAATCAATATCGAAGCCAATTTGAAAGCTACCTACCTCATGTATTTTTTTTAGCCAGTTTTTCATTGAGTCGGACAAGACTGTATGTTGCATCGTTTAAGGGTGCATACAAAACCTACTCGGTCTCCAAACTAAACCACCTTCTTTAAAAGCTCGCACCATTTTATTCTTAGTTTTGAAGTAATTTGGTGAAGTATAGAGTAGATTGATTTGATTTGACTAAATATTGGGGCATGCATGGAGAATACCCAAGACCAATTTTATTTTTCAACTATTTTGATGCTTTATTTTAAACTAGATGTTAAATTTCACAAAATGTTTCAAAAAAGAGATGAATAAATGGAAATACTATTGAAAATATTTTGTTTCTATGAAATTGTTGAATTTTTAAAGATAAATCTACTTAAGTGATATCAAAGTTGTTTCAGGTTCATTGAATATTATTGCAAATCTATTAATTTCATGAAAATGTTTAATGATTGGACTAAGAATCTTGCATTTGATACCTAAGATTCCTTTAAGAACTAAAAATAGTAATATACCCCTTGAGATTAACAAGAATATCACATCGTACCCTAATGTGAACCTAGTATGGTCAAGACCTGACTACCAGATCCTTGGGATTGAGCTAAGTCAACCTTTCCCCTTTCCTCAAACTTTTACATTGCCCTGGTTCAATCTTTCAAGTAAATATAGGTTCTTTGCGGACTTGTGAGGATTTTATCTACATTATTGTTGCAACTAATATCATGATCAATAAGAAATGGTGCTAGAAGGAGGGCCTCTTCATTATTCTTTGAGTTCTATTAGGTTTGAAACAGGATTTCTGTAGAGTCACTAGATCCCAGTATGGTGATCCTCATGTGACTTTAGTCAAGCTTAGTGGTCAAACGTCATCTAGACCTCAAAAGTCTATAATTGTAAGTAAAAATTTGCAAAAGATGACTATTTTTAAACTTGAACCGCCCCCCATAGCGATGGATTTCTTTTAACATAGATTGATCGATCCAATTCGTTGCATATAATTATCTTCCAAAAAATCTTGACAAGTTATGTCCTAAATATTATCCTCATAAGGATGCAGAAGAACACATTAGTATCTTCAAGGATACATGTTTCAGAGCAAGAATACAAGATGAGGATGTTGTATGTAGACTGTTCCCTTATACTCTAAGTAGTAAATTATACCAATGGTATATCAACCTACCTCGTAATTCAGTTAGATCTTGGAAAGATTTGGATGATCAATTTTTGGATAGATTTAGAACATCGATTGATCCAGACTTGTTATGTCATCAATTCACTCAAACCAAGAGGTTTGATGGTGAACCTATAGCTGATTTTAATGACAGGTTTCAAAAGGCTTATTCGAGGTTACAAGGACCCTATGTAGTGGATAATTTATCTACAATTGTGGTTTATTATACATCAATAGATCCTTTGACTGTTATGTTTGTGAAAAGAAGGGAAAATATTGCAACTACCCTATCATAATTTTATGGTAAAGTCATAAGTGTCAACTTAGAAATTGAACGTCTTCAAAGTGGATCGTCAGTTAATGGAAAAAATGAATTGAAGAATTATCCTACTCCGAATGTAAATGGAGTTTTGTTAAATCATCTGATGAATCCTAATTGTTTTTCTTGAGTGGTACACAATGGGATGTTTCCTTAGAATACTTTCTTTCAATGAGGAAATAGTCAAGATTTAGTCCCTCACCCTAGTCTAGCTATCACAGAGCTACATCCTAATGGAAAATATTTCATCTCATAGACTCAAGAGAGTCAAAATTTCAAAACTCCATATGATAAGGAAGAAATTAGATAAATCACAAATCAAATTAAAAGGTTAGGCATAGAGGTTACACAATTAAGAAATCAAAAAATTTATTCTAAAAATAACAATCAGATTTCACAAAGTCAAGCATACAATGCTCCCAGACCACCTAGACCTTCGAATATGCAACCAAATAATGGAAAAGTATCCACACCTTTAGATAACATTAATCCCTCTGATAATAGAACCATGTCAAAGGTTAACTTAACTGATCTTGCAATGAATAACTAGTGTAGAATTCATAACACAAATTTTCATTTTGAAGTGGACTATCCACAGTTGAAAATCGCTTCAAAAAATTTCCTAGCCACTACAGACTACAATGAACAATGTCACTCTCATCCTCCTAAGGGAAATGAATTAGTTCAAGTACGATATGATTCTGCTTTGTTCCTTGAAAGTGATGAATGTGTTGACTCACATATTGTTGTTAGGAGTCATACTCATGAACATGAAGGAGATAGTTCAGCATGACTTTAGAACTTCATATTTTTCCTTACCAAGATGAAAATGAACCTCAAGACAAAGTTGAGAAAATTAATTATTTTCAACAATATGAAAAATAACATAGTTATAACCTAAGAAGTAACACAAATGGTGGAAATAAATTCAAGGGGTAGTTGATCACATCCATTCCACCCAATAAATTTAACACTCCACTAGATGATAAATCAAGTAATACTCTAAGGTTACCTAAGGTGACCTCTGAATATAATTCATCAAATATTTCACAAAGTGAAAAGATATATTTCGTTGATCATAACTGTAATACCCCTCCGTTTTGTCTTTTGATCAAATAGTGTTATGCTATGTTATGTTATACTTTTTGTTGGTATCTTGACTATGGTACCTGACTTCTATTTGATCACTATTTATAATGTGACGTTAATGTTCTCTTCCGACGTGATGGTATTTTCATAGGATGTTATCTTATGGCATGTTTTAGATTAACATTATGGATGTTTGAATTAAAGATGTTTTATGCTTTGAATTATACTAGTATGTTAGATTTTTTAGTTAGTACTACTGTATTGGTGAAGAGGACGGTATCGCATCACTCGCTTGCGAGCGCCTTGCGATTCCAAGATTTCCTCTTCACGATGTGTATTTTATGCTATTATATTGTATGTTGTTGTTTACTTAATTTTCAGGTTGACAAGTATAGGACATCGACTCCACCTGGTTTCATGCGGTTGAGCGTGTCCATTGGCCAACGATATTCGATTGGGAGATAGTAGCTAGGTTTTTTCCATGCCAATTCGTCACCCTAGTCCTAGTGTGTTGTCTGGTGTGAGTCAGGTTAAATTGTTTTAATATTGTTCAATTTTCCTTGTTTTAGTTTAATTCCAAGTTAGAAAATGGTAATTAATTGCTTTATGTATTTAAAGTTAGTGATTAAATTAATTGGGTTATAACGTTATAGACGTTCTTTAATTTTATTAATTAATTTAATCTAATTAATAAAATGATTTGATCCTGGATTAGGATTTATTTTATTAATTAATTAAATTAGATTGTGTTAAATTAAATTATTTGTGTTGAAAGGAATTAAATTATGCATTTTGGAAATCCATGAATATTTGGTTTAGAAATTGAAAATGAAAGAAAATGCATTAAATTTCAATTTAGAAATTTTAAATTCAAAATTTGAAAGGAAGACTTTTGCTATTCTATTTTCAAATATTTATGAGCGTGGTTGTAGGATTTTTGAGGAAATTTTCATTATCTTTGAATTTCTTCACAATTTGGGATATGGAGTTTTTGGAGAAAAATTAAAACAGAGAAGAGGAAGAATTGTTGAATTTTGTGGGTTTTTCGGAAAAGCTTGAAGAATCTGTGGATCTGAAGAGGGAATCAAGGACACTGTCACGATCTTCAATCAGCTTAAAAAAAAAAGAGCTTATCACTTTTGTATTTA
>CM021104.1:227041884-227104557 GCA_007115665.2 Sequoiadendron giganteum | reverse complement strand
TGTAAATGGAGTTTTGTTAAATCATCTGATGAATCCTAATTGTTTTTCTTGAGTGGTACACAATGGGATGTTTCCTTAGAATACTTTCTTTCAATGAGGAAATAGTCAAGATTTAGTCCCTCACCCTAGTCTAGCTATCACAGAGCTACATCCTAATGGAAAATATTTCATCTCATAGACTCAAGAGAGTCAAAATTTCAAAACTCCATATGATAAGGAAGAAATTAGATAAATCACAAATCAAATTAAAAGGTTAGGCATAGAGGTTACACAATTAAGAAATCAAAAAATTTATTCTAAAAATAACAATCAGATTTCACAAAGTCAAGCATACAATGCTCCCAGACCACCTAGACCTTCGAATATGCAACCAAATAATGGAAAAGTATCCACACCTTTAGATAACATTAATCCCTCTGATAATAGAACCATGTCAAAGGTTAACTTAACTGATCTTGCAATGAATAACTAGTGTAGAATTCATAACACAAATTTTCATTTTGAAGTGGACTATCCACAGTTGAAAATCGCTTCAAAAAATTTCCTAGCCACTACAGACTACAATGAACAATGTCACTCTCATCCTCCTAAGGGAAATGAATTAGTTCAAGTACGATATGATTCTGCTTTGTTCCTTGAAAGTGATGAATGTGTTGACTCACATATTGTTGTTAGGAGTCATACTCATGAACATGAAGGAGATAGTTCAGCATGACTTTAGAACTTCATATTTTTCCTTACCAAGATGAAAATGAACCTCAAGACAAAGTTGAGAAAATTAATTATTTTCAACAATATGAAAAATAACATAGTTATAACCTAAGAAGTAACACAAATGGTGGAAATAAATTCAAGGGGTAGTTGATCACATCCATTCCACCCAATAAATTTAACACTCCACTAGATGATAAATCAAGTAATACTCTAAGGTTACCTAAGGTGACCTCTGAATATAATTCATCAAATATTTCACAAAGTGAAAAGATATATTTCGTTGATCATAACTGTAATACCCCTCCGTTTTGTCTTTTGATCAAATAGTGTTATGCTATGTTATGTTATACTTTTTGTTGGTATCTTGACTATGGTACCTGACTTCTATTTGATCACTATTTATAATGTGACGTTAATGTTCTCTTCCGACGTGATGGTATTTTCATAGGATGTTATCTTATGGCATGTTTTAGATTAACATTATGGATGTTTGAATTAAAGATGTTTTATGCTTTGAATTATACTAGTATGTTAGATTTTTTAGTTAGTACTACTGTATTGGTGAAGAGGACGGTATCGCATCACTCGCTTGCGAGCGCCTTGCGATTCCAAGATTTCCTCTTCACGATGTGTATTTTATGCTATTATATTGTATGTTGTTGTTTACTTAATTTTCAGGTTGACAAGTATAGGACATCGACTCCACCTGGTTTCATGCGGTTGAGCGTGTCCATTGGCCAACGATATTCGATTGGGAGATAGTAGCTAGGTTTTTTCCATGCCAATTCGTCACCCTAGTCCTAGTGTGTTGTCTGGTGTGAGTCAGGTTAAATTGTTTTAATATTGTTCAATTTTCCTTGTTTTAGTTTAATTCCAAGTTAGAAAATGGTAATTAATTGCTTTATGTATTTAAAGTTAGTGATTAAATTAATTGGGTTATAACGTTATAGACGTTCTTTAATTTTATTAATTAATTTAATCTAATTAATAAAATGATTTGATCCTGGATTAGGATTTATTTTATTAATTAATTAAATTAGATTGTGTTAAATTAAATTATTTGTGTTGAAAGGAATTAAATTATGCATTTTGGAAATCCATGAATATTTGGTTTAGAAATTGAAAATGAAAGAAAATGCATTAAATTTCAATTTAGAAATTTTAAATTCAAAATTTGAAAGGAAGACTTTTGCTATTCTATTTTCAAATATTTATGAGCGTGGTTGTAGGATTTTTGAGGAAATTTTCATTATCTTTGAATTTCTTCACAATTTGGGATATGGAGTTTTTGGAGAAAAATTAAAACAGAGAAGAGGAAGAATTGTTGAATTTTGTGGGTTTTTCGGAAAAGCTTGAAGAATCTGTGGATCTGAAGAGGGAATCAAGGACACTGTCACGATCTTCAATCAGCTTAAAAAAAAAAGAGCTTATCACTTTTGTATTTAGTTTTCCTTGAGGTTCAAAGCATATGTGTTGAAAGGAAAGCATTGGAAACTTGTTGATTGTGTGCAAAACAAAACCTTACTAATCTCTGCTTTCAATTTTGAAAAGTGCCTCTCTCTTTAAGAAAACATGGATGCAAATTTTAAATAAATTATTGTTTATAAGTTATTCTTTCAATTCTAACTTTAATTTACATATTGTTGAAATCTCATTTTAGATGAGAGAAAATAGAGGTATATATGTATATGTATATATTCATATAAATACATATACATATACTTGTATTCTTATTTTATATTATTCTCCCCTTGTGGGGTTATGCTGGCAAAAAATTACAAAATTTCAGAATTTCTATAAGCCTATATTTTTGGTTTTAGTTCTGGTTTTTTTTTTTTTTTTTAAATAATAATAATAAAATTTTTAAAGCAAGTATTTTCGTGGGAGGCGGCATTGGGGGCTCACCTCCCCACTGCACCCCCCATGGGAGGCGCGTGGGGAGGGAGTCGCACCCAACATAACCATCCCACCTTCCGTGCGGTGCTATGGATACAGCTGCCACCATTGTTGGTGGGTGGCTGTGCCAAGCACAACACCACCAACACTAGTGGTCGGCTGTGTGCACAGCTACCACTAGCGACCAAAGGAATTTTTTCCGCCCTGCACACCCACGGCCGGTGCCGACCCAGCCCTAATTTGAGGTGCGTGTGGCTCGTGGAAAACCACGCCCAGTTCTCTTTGACTTTATTTTTATAATAAAATAAAAATAATAATATTTTAATATTGTATTTATGATATTAAATATTATTAAATAATATTTATATTATAGTTTATAATGTTAAAATATTATATATTTTGTTAATGAGTAAATATATAATATTTTAAATATTATATTTATAATATGAAATATTGTCGCATAATATTTAATATTATATTTTATAATATTAAAATATTAAAATATTAATATACATTAATAATAATATATATTTATATGTTAAGAGGTGTTTTTTTTTTAGTGGCATGTGTAATTATAATCAAGAAATTTTTTTTAAATTGGGTTATAGTCAAATTATTGATCTTATTTAAATACAATAGATTTGAAAAGGGAAAACGTTGGATTTGTGATTAATTTGTTAATAACGAAATTAATCAATTTATTTTATAATGATTTAGTTTGCAAGGACAAACGGTTATCTATTTTAAAGTGAAATGTTCTGAGTTGTAGTAAAAAATTCTTATTTTATTAAGGGCAATTAGGGAATTAAAAATTAGTGCTAATTTCTCCCTTATCAGAAAAGATGAAATTTTAATGCAGTTGTAGCGATGTAATAAATTACTGAATGTTAGCATCTAAAATGGATTTAGAATATCCAAAGGTAGTTCTTTTCTGTTACCTTCTATGATTATTCCCTTCATGTTCTTGTTCTAGGAAATGGGTTAAATGAGTGTCGTTTAACTGTAAGTCTTCCAGATGAGGTCTCTTGTTATGTGGGTTGTCATGTCATTTTTTCAACCTGTTTTGAATCCTTTGGGTAGTGCGTAGTAATTTATCAGTGTCTACCTAGTTTCTGACGTATGTGTCTCCTTGTAAGGAGTAACCTTGTTTATGATTTGTTGCATCCAATGTTGGAGTGCATTTCAGTTTGTGTCACCTCCTGAGAAAGGAGTGGTCATGTTATCTGGTTTGTTCGCACTTTATTACCCTTGGTGTTTGGATGCTATGTGTGTTGTCAAGTAGAAGAGTGGCTTCCATAGGGGCTAGAGCCCAGAAGAGGTAAGATTGGGTAATCTTCAGAAGTGGTGTAATTAAGTGATAACTAAATTAATATACTTAGAATCTTGGGTAGTACTTCACACTAAAAAGATAATTATACCTAACTCATGGACCCGAGTTCTTGGTTAGGCTTGGGATGGGTGGGAAGGCAAGTAACGACAAGGTCATCTATCTTGTTTGTAAGAAAGGTATTTGATTCTGCATTAGTAAGTATGAGGGTCGGGGATCGATTTGAGGCCACCATCCTAATGATCTGTAGTGGGTAACTCATGACGAGCCGTGTGATGACACTCTATCTAGGACAACAGTTGGTTTTTTATTTTGCATTAGTAAGTATGAGGGCCAAGGATCGGTTGAGGCCACCATCTTGATGATCTGCAGTGGGTAACTCATGATGTGATGTTTGATGGCACTTTGTGTGACCATAGTTGGTACTTGTTTTGTGGGTATGGTTTCCTTAACATACCTGATGTGACCATGGTTGGTGTTTGATTCTATGTGTATGGTTCCCTTATCATACTTGATCTGATTTTTATCTGGAAGCAATGTAACCATGTTGAGTTGTATTTGTGGTGTACATATGTTGTACTTGTGTCATACTTGTGAGGTGCATGTGATTGGTTGTTTCAGTTGGTTCAGTTATGCTTTAGTCAATGTCTAGGAGTAGATGTCTTGGTTAGGGTTCCTTGTTACTATCTCCTAGCATGGGGGGTGGGCCTTTGGGTTCCACTTGGTTGGGTGGCGTGCGCCTAAATCCGTTGGGTTCTTTCTTCATGTTCTTGTGGATGAGACTTCTAGTTGGAGAGCTCTTGGGTTCCAGTATCAGTTCTTGCTTTATTTCATTTCAGTTGATCTTGTATTATTTTACCCCTCAGTTGTTATCGAGGTGGAAGTTGTATTTATTAACTTATTTATTGGACTTTCCTCATTCGGGGAATGAGTGATGTAATTGTAATATTTAATTATGAATTAATTAAATGGAAATTTATCTTTATTCTTGGATTTAATTCATCTTATTGGAATGTATGTGTTTATATAATTTTGTAAATGAATGTCATAGTTTAATTCTTCTTTTTTTTGAGGTTCTATATAACCTTTGTCTCGTAACCTTAGAGATTGTTGGCAATTAGTTAGTGAACTTGCCTATTAATTGTACTTAAACAAAAAAAAAGTTAGCCTCTTTAAGTAGTTGTTTGCAACTTCCTCTAGGGTTGTGTGGCAGGGCATTACAAAAACAATTTGACTAATTATTTAGCAAAATAGATCAAAATGGTAAAAATTGGTCTTTCTTTATCCGAATTACTCAAAACACCTGTGATTAGGAAAGCTTTCTTGAATACTTTGGAAGATCTTCCAAAATAAAGAAAATTTAAAGAGTCTTAGGTGAAAGATAACCTCATTAAGGAAAAAGAAAAAAACATTGTTCCCATGGTAGATGTGCAAGTAGCCTTTTATAAAGGAAAAATAGAATCCCCACCATTGTTGCTCACACTGAGGATATTTGGTAAAAGTATTCATAATTTTTAGTAGATTCTAGAGCGTCTACTAATGTGATTCCTTTTTCCGTATGTCAAACGATAAATCCAATGAGTTTTGTAAACAAAGTTACTCAACTTGATAAAAATGAAGTAAATGTGGTTGAAGAGTTAACTAATATTCATATGTAGCTAGCGTTGGATCCCAGGATTCGGTATTATATAGATATTTAGGCTGTTGAGATACCTGATACTTATGGTATGCTATTGAGTAGGGATTGGTCAAAAACTTTGAATGGATACATGGCCATAAATTTCTTACATATTTGGCTGCCATCGAAAGGAGTTCCTAATCAAATCAAAGATGAGAGAGAACCACGTATGAAATACATGATCACTGATTATGATTAGAAAAATGAAACTCTATACATCCACATAGAACTAGGGGTCTATAAAATTTGAAGCTCAAGAGTGAAAATAGAAGAAGTATTCATGTGCAATGTTGAAGAGCATCACCAGATAACTCTTGGAACTGATTTTTTAATCGAATCATATTATGATTCTTCAAAAAGAAGAACATGGTTATAGAAGCTCAAAAAGAGTGTGAAAATTTAAAATTCATTGAATTTTTTTTGTGTTGTAAGATTGTTACAGGTTACACAATTCTACACATTCAGAAGATAGTTGCATGATGTGCTAGGAAATCATTCACAAAGTTGAAAACCAACATTGTCTAGAACATACCAAGATCAAAAGATCAGAACCAAAAATACATGGATATAAAGTGCATGTTATGCAAACTGAAAATGTTAATTTAACAACTCTTAAGAATGGTAAGTTCGTAGCTACTGATGATCAAGCCTAGGTCCTTAGGTTTGATGAATCTAAATTGAAACAAGGAATTCAAATTGGAGTTGAGCTCATTAGTATACAAGGTAAATCTTTTATTGCTTGTTATAGATTGCAATTTCAATGTACTAACAATATGGTAGAATATGAATCCCTCATCCATGGTTTGATGCTTGCAATCAAGAATAAATTCAAGAATCTTAAGGTGTTTCATGATTTTGAGTTGGTATTTAGACAAGTTTGAAATAATTACACTTGTCATTAGGAGTGATTGTTTAGTTACCAACATAGAGTGTGGGATTTACTAGAATATTTTGATGCTTTCAACATTATTCACATTCCACAAAAATTGAATCAAATAGCCAATTATTTAGCTATTGCTTCCAATGCTCTAAAACCTTTAGATGCTTCATATTTTAGAAGATTTATAGTCTAGCTAGTGCATCTACCTTTGATTCTTGATAATTTTACAAATTTGTAGGTGTTCGAAGATGATCGACACATATTGGAATTTATTACTAACTCTAGTATCTTTGTAGCACAAATAATTAAAGAAATAGATCGCCTCAATGGCAAGATTAAAGATGAATAATTCACTCAAGATAAAGATAAAAATATTCTAAAAGGGATAATTGAGTTGGAGTGACTTTTTTATATAGATCAGATAGTCCAATAGAAAGACTTTCCTTAGAGTGATAGAGGGTAGTCTGAATTGTATAATTTACATACTAAAGAAGATCTGAAGAATGTGATTATAGGAAGAGTGTGTATTGAAGAAGAAAGAAGAAATATCACTTAGGAACTCAGAGATTATTGGAAGGTTATACCATGGACATATGAAGATTTTAAAACCTATGATACTTTTTCCTTTACTCATACAATATTGCTAAAGCCTAATGTAAATCCTTTTTGATAGAAGTAACGACAAGTAAATGCACTCTTAGAACCATTGATCCAAAAGGAAGTCTAAAATATTCTCTTAGCCCGAATAATATTTCCTATTAGTCATTATAGATGGGTGGAAAACATGGTGCCTGTGAAGAAGACGAATGGAGACATACAAATATGTGTAGATTTTTGGAATCTCAACAAGGCTTCTAAAAAAGATAATTATCCACTACCTTCATTGGAAGAAGTGTTACAGATCATCAATGGTTCATAGATGATGTCCTTTTTGGATGGATTCTATGGATACAATCAGGTAATGGTAGAGAGGGAAGATCAGATGAAGACAATATTCACCACTAAATGGGGAACTTTTACTTACAAAAGGATGCCATTTGGATTGATAAATGTCAGAGCTATGTTCCAGAGAGCTATGGATTATGATTTTTGAGAGTTGATAGGAAAATTTATTATGACCTATATGGATGACCTCATATTAGTTTCAAAGAATAGAGGAGATCATGTTCGAGATATCAAAGCAATATTGCAAAAGTATGAAACTTATGGAATTTCGTTGAATCCTAAGAAATGTAATTTTGTGGTGACCAAAGGTAAACTACAGGGACACATCATTTCTAAAAGAGGTATTTCAATAGACCCATATAGAGTGAGTGAATTTTTTAAGCTACAAGCCCCGAGAAGTAAGAAATAATTGAAATTGTATTTTTGTAAGATCATTTTTTTCCAAAAATTTATCATCGGATTTGCTAAAATAGTAAAACCACTCAATGATATGTTGAAGAAAGATTTTAAAATAGAGTGGAAAAATTAAGCTAAACTCACCTTCGAGAATATGAAAGATAAAATTATGGAAGCACCGGTGCTAGTAAGTCTGGATTATGTTAAAACTTTTACATTTACTCTTTTGCTTGTAGTCATACTTGTGCAGTAGTACTAACACAAAGGGACAAGAACAAAGAAGAAAATCCAATTTATTTTATGAGTACTCCATTTAAAGAAGCAGAGCTAAAATACAAAGATGTTGAGAAAGAAGCATTTTCTTAGGTAAAGTAGTACAAAAATTTAGGCATTATATCCCTAGAAGTATATTCAAGGCTATCATCTCGGATGCTGCAGTGGAAATGTTGCTAACACAGAGCGAACTCAGTGAAAAGAGAGCTAAATGGGTTACAATTTTACAAGAGTATGATTTAGAAATTATACCCATGAAGCTAGTTCGTGGATAAGCCCTGGTCAAGTCTATTTTTGAGATCGATCCATAAATCTCTAGCCAATAGTATGCTTTGGATTTAAAAGACCAAGAAGAGTGGTATTCAGATGTATGAAATTATTTAGTCAACCATACTTGTCCTAACCATATGCAAAGACATGAGAGAAGAGTCTACAAGATAGAATATCAGAGTTATATGATTAATGGAGGAGCTCTATTCAAAAGAAATCATGAAGGAATTTATCTAAGATGGAAGAAAATGAAGTGTTATGGGAATTGCATTATAAGTTTGGAAAAACTCATGGAGCACCTTTGGCTACAACACACCTCATCTGGAGAGATGGTTATCATTGGCCAATAATTTTTAAAGACACGTATGAGCACATGAAACACTGTTACACATGTCAAACTGTGATAGATAAAGGAAGATTAAATGCTCAACCATTACAATCAGTGATGGAAATGTGCCCATTTTCACAATGGGGATTGAATTTTATTGGCACTATCAATCCTCCACAGTTCAAAGTTGAGAGGTTCATATTAACTGCTATAGATTATTGCACCAGATGAACTAAAGCATGTCCTAGCAAATAGTGCACCATAGAGGTGGTAATCAATTTTTTGGAGAAAAATGTTATTACAAGGTTTGGAGTACTGTATGTGCTAGTATGTGATAATGGCCTCGCCTTTTCCTTTTTAAATTTTTCTAATAGGGCATTTGAATATAGTATAACATTGAAATTCTCATATAACTATTATCCATAGGGAAATGGATTAGCAAAATCATCAAGAAAAAAATTCTTGGATATAATTAAGAAATTGGTTGAAAAGAATCCTAGAGAATGACATTCTTTGTTGAAATTCACCCTTTGGTTAGATCGTACTATTGAAATGCACACAATAAAATTGAGAGGGGGGGTGAATTAGTTGTATCAATTCTTCTCCTTATAAACTTAAACAATTTCTCTTTAACTTCAATCTATTATTAAGTGTAACCATGAAATGTAAATAAAAGAAATACAACACTAGAGACACCACATTTACATGGAAACCCCAATGAGGGAAAAACCATGGTGAGGGTTAACTCACAATATAGATGTAATGCAAAACCGAATACACAGGCTCACTGCCCGAGGGCTCACTGACTTAGGAATCATTGTCCAGGAAGGGAGGTTCACTGCCTACATAAAAATAGAAAGAAATAGATACATATCCACCACTAAGAGTTTGACACACTTTGCAACTTGATCATAATGTTGTTGCCACACTTCACTCTTCCACACTCTGTATTTTTAACTTATTTGCACATTTTTCACTTGCCCAAATTGAATGATAGATGGATGGTCAATTCACTACAACTTGATCCGCTTATATACCATCAACAACCTTAGAAACATTCATAAGGTTGGCTAAACAATTTCAAATTACAAATTCAAACAAGGTTGGCTACTCAACATTCCCACGGTGGATAAGTATGTGAGAAGATCAATTACATATTAATTTTAGGACCCAAACAACATCTTAGATCTCACTCATGCTTCTATAGATCGATGCATAAAACATAATGTAACATTTAAACACCAGGTTGGCCAAACCTAATGAAAACACCAATGATGTTTGAATTACATGCATCATCAACAAGATAATATCACGTGGAAAACTCAACATGCTTCACCAATCAATTTACCATATCTGGGAATACCTTAGATACATCTCCAACAACTTCAACAAACTTCATTCATAGAGAACACTTCAGCAATTAAACTAGGACAATCAACAAGAATACCAGAGCTCTAGAGTAGGTCTTCTAGAGTGCCAAACCACTTGAAACTTTTTCTGAACACATAGACCATCACAAAGAGTAATATCCTAGATCTGGAAGATCTAAAACCAAATACTGAAGAACTACAGATCCAAAATGTTTCTCCCAGTCAATAACCTGATAACACTAGCAAACCAGTTCACACACTGGTAAACATAACATTTTCTCTTCATCAAACCATAAGTTAAAACTTAGAATATAAAATCAATTAAAGCTCATGATCATACCTTCAGATCCGCAAAAGCATAGGGTGAACATAAATGAAATGCGAACCACAATACTGGATTATGCACTTAATACTCTTCAACTCAATTTTAATCATTTTTCAAATTTTTTCAAAATAACTTGGTAACAACTCAAACTGTACAATGTTGACATCAATGACAACATTAATGACAACACCACCAAAAACATCCATACTTGCAACAACCTCCCCATTTGTCATTGATGGTAACACATGATGTGAAAACCCACCAAAGACAACATACATGATTCTCAAGAGAGACAACCTGCCAAGCATACAATTTTCACATGATCTCTCTCCCCCTTTTACATCAATGGAAAATGAAATTCTTGCCTTAAAGCTCTGTTCGCTCCCCCTAGGGAGTACACCCATATCTCATACTACAACAATGCAGTTCTCTACTCCCCCTAAGGAGTAGAACTCAATCATTAGTCCAAAACAAAGACGTCTATGAATCCACTAGACTGATGCACCATCCGATGTACTTAGTTCAAAGAATGAGGGGCATAAACCCCAAAATTTCCTATGAGATACTAAAATGTATCCTTCGGAAGGGCCTTAGTGAATATGTCTGCAACTTGTTTTGTAGTAGACACATATTCAAGTCTAACTTCATTCCTCAAGACCTTCTCCCTCAAAAAGTGATACTTAATAGATATGTGCTTTATTCTAGAATGCATCACCAAAATCTTTGATATGTTTATAGCACTTGTATTGTAACAAAATATAGCAATAGGTTCATCACTCATCACACCTATTAACATCAAAGTTTGATTCATCAATAGTACCTATGTAGAATAGGATGGTACTACAATATACTCATCTTCTATAGTGGATAAAAAAACTAAATCTTGTTTCTTACTCAACCAAGAAATTAATCTTCCTCCAAGGAAGAATTCTCCTGCACTTGTACTCTTTTGGTCATCTACACATCCAACCCAATCAGCACCAATTTAGGATTCAATGTAAAATCATTATTCTTTGGATACCATAGCCCATAGTTTGGAGTTCCTTCAAGATATCTGAATATCATCTTCATAGTTGTAACATGTGCTTCCTTCGATTCTGCTTGAAATCTTGCAACCAAACATACTGCATGCATAATGTCAGGTCTAGTAGTAGTAAGATACAACAATCCTCCAATCATGGATTTGTACATGCTTTGATAAAATTTAGCAGATTCATCATCCTTAGTAAACTTACAACCAGTTACCATAGGGGTACAAACCAGTTTAGTCATCCATTCAAAACTTCTTCAATAATTTCTTAACATACTTAGATTGTGAAATATATATCCCTTTGTCAGTTTGATCAACTTGAAGTCTAAGGAAGAAATTTAGTTCACCAATCATAGACATTTCAAATTCCTTTTGCATCTCTTCAGAAAAATTCTTACACATAACTTCATTTCCTCTAGAAATAATATCATCAACATACACCACAATTATCAACATCTTACCTTTCTCAATGTTCAAGTAAATATTGTTGTAAGCAGACCCTTTGTTGAATCATTGTTTTGTCAAATATCTATCCATCCTAGCATACCAAGCTCTGGAAGATTGCTTTAGTCCATATAATTCTTTCTTCAACTTACAAACCATTTCCGGTTTATCTAATAGTGAAATTTTTTTTGGTTGCTCCATATATACTTCTTCTTCCAGTTCTCCATTTAGAAATGTAGACTTGACATCCATTTGATATACTTTGAAGTCTTTATGAGTTGAAAATGCCAAGAACATCTAAATGGATTTCATTCTTTCTATAGATGCAAAAGTTTCTTCAAAATCTATGCCTTCAACTTGTGAATACCCTTTACATACCAATCTTGGTTTACTCCTCACTACTTCACCATCTTCATTTAGTTTGTTTCTGAATACCCATTTCGAACCAATCACATTATTGTTTGCAGTTCTAGGGAATAATTCCCAAGTAAAATTCTTATCTATCTATTGTAATTACTCTTCCATTGCTTGCATCCAACTTTCATCATTACATGCTTCATTCACAGTCATAGGTTCAATCCTAGAAAGTAAGCATAAGTTTACCTCAACCACTTTGCTTCTTGTCTTCACTCGTTCACTTTTTTCCAATTATTTCATCCTTTGGATTATTTCTCCGAAAATATTTAGGAGTCTTAGGTGTAGATTCCTAAATTTTTTTCTTCTTCACTTTGTTCTTTCTCTTCTTTTTCTTCTTCCTATACTTTCTCAGAAATAGGCTCGTCAAGTTCAATTTGAGTTATCTGCACTGGTATATACATAGCTTCATCAACCTTCACATTAGTAATTTTAATTATTTTTCTCAACCTATTATTAAAACATCTATAAGCTTTTTTATTATTAGAATAACCAAGGAAAATTCATTCATCACATTTTAGTATCAAACTTTCCAATATTTTCTTCATCTCTTCTAACGTAACATCTACTACCAAATACCTTAAAGTATTTCACAATAGGAATCTTAGCAGTCCATAACTCATAAGGAGAATTAGTGATGTTACCTTTGATTTGAACTTTGTTAAGAATGTAAAAAATAGTATGAATATGTTCTCTCTAGTACACATCAGGAACATTTGATTCTTTCATCATAGTTCTAACAATTTCTTGAATAGTCTGATTCTTGCTTTCTACAACAACATTCCGCTACTGGGTTCTAGGAGAAGAATAATGTCAATTTATGTCATTCTCTTCACAAAATTCATTGAAATCACTCGATGTAAACTCTCCACCTCTCTTAGATCTTAAGAATTTAATTCTCAGATTTGCCTTATTTTCTACTCTTTCCTTAAACACCTTGAATCTATCAAGAGCCTGAGCCTTTTCTCTAAGAAATGCAACCCATGTCATCCTATAGTAATCATCAATTAAAATCATAAATTACATGTCACCACTTAGGATTTTTGTTCTTGTAGGACCATAGAGGTTTGTATGAATTAATTCAAGCATTCTGGTAGAAGATTGATCTTTTCCTTTAAAATTGTTTCTTGTATGCTTTCCCATCTAACAACTTCTGTAGATTTAATTAGAAGGATTTGTGATTCTAGGAAGATATCTCACAACTTCTTTATAAATGATCCTAACCAGATTATCGAAATTCACATGTCCCATTCTCCTATGCCATAGCCAACTCTCGTTAATCCGTGAAAAAAAAAACTGACCATTATCACTTTTAAGTTGATACATGTTTCCATGAGTTCTTCTTCCAGCTGCAACCATAGTTCTGAATCCTTTTCTGATCTCACAAGTGTTATCCTAAAACACAAGCTTAAAAACTTTTTTGCACATTTTTCCAACACTTAAGATATTGTGCCTTAAACCCTTTACATAATATACATCATCAGTATTGTGTTTTCCATCAAATTTATATTGTTCCTTTACCAAAAATCTTAGCACCAAAGTCATTTCTAGACATGACTATACCTCCATCATATTTCTCAAGTTTAGTAAAATTACTCTTATCACTCGTCATATGATTTGAACATCCATTATCAATTACCCAAAAGTCTTGATCTTGTATGGCATGAAAACAAGTAACCAGAGTGCCTTATGCTTCATGTTTCTTGTCTTTCAGACTAGATTCCTTTGCATACTCATTTTCAATTGCTAGAAACAAGTATTCATCTTTATCTTCCTCATAGTCAGATTCATCATCAAAGATTCCTGCATCTTCCTTGGCATAATACAACTTATTTAACTTCCTACCCTTCTTATCCTTATAGTTATTGTTACTACCATCCTTATTCTTCTTTTGTGTAGCTCTATTAGGACATCTTCATGCATAATGACCAATATTTCCATAGCTGAAACATTTAAAAGGAAATTTTCCTTTGTATTTACTAGTACCTTTCTTCAATATCCTTGTGAAATTTTCTTTGAGATCTTCTTCTGTATCATCTTCATCTTCATCATCTCCTATCTTTATTTCTTTAAAGGTTGTTTCAGTCTTCTCGTTATATCTTGCAAATTTTCTCATCTCGAATGTAGTTAGGAATCCAAATAGATGTTCCTTAGTGAATGTCTTTGGATCATATTGTTCTTCAAGAGCATAAACCTTGTCACTGCAATTGTCTGGTAAAGTCATCAAGATATTTTCAATTATATCTTCATCCTTTATGGTACCACCTTGATTCTTGATTTTAGTTGCAATAGTATCAACTCTCTGATAATAGCTTGCAATGTCTTCTCCATCTTCCATTTTCAAGTTCTCAAATTTTTCGTTTAGCAGTCAGTTTCCTTGACAAATTAACTCTCTCATTTCCTTCATAGATGTATTTCAGCTTTGTCCACTTTTTATTTACAATATCCAAGGAAATGGCTTTTGATATTTCAGTTTTAGATAGTGCACTAAAGATAGAAAATATCACTCTTTCATTCTCTTCAAAGGATACAATCTCATCAGTAGTGGAAGGACTGGCTTCTGGTATCACATACTTTGACTCCACAATTTACTAGGTATTGAAACTTATTGAAAATAGATAACTCCTCATTTGTTCTTTCCAATCATTGGAATCAGCTCCATCAAACATAGGAAGCTGCAACTTGTGCATATGTGTAGGATCATCATGGAAAAAACAGGCCCTTAAGTGGCAATAAAAATACAAAAAATCAGAGTTAGACAACTTGATGTAAAAATTTGAATAAGTTCTCTATATTATTTCAAAAATATGTAAAAATAGAATTTGTATCAAATTGAATGTAGTTTCTAGACTACTAGACCTTTATTTTAAAAATAAAAAATATAGTTTCTGAAAATTTGAAATTTCAATGCAGTAGTATTTAAATTTCAGGCTAAAAATAAGAAGTAGGTGTCTGTCTGACAACCCTAACCACAATAAAATGATAATATGTTTTTATAATATTTTATATATAAGTAGAGGACTCATGTCCCGATGTGATGCATATTATTTTATAATTTTTTTCCAAGTAAATAATTAATTATGATTTTTTTATTAAAACTTTTAACAAATATAAAAGCTCGTCTGTCTAACCACCTTAACTTAATCAAAAATTCATGAAATTCAATTTTAATTTTTGTAATCCTATAGTATGCAAAGAATATAATGTGACGCATATTTTGGATTCAAAAAATGTGATACAGTTTGAAAGTTATAGATTTTTTTCAATCAGCCTATTAATCAAGACTTTATTCATAATTCTAATAGAAAATGAATAATAATAATTTATTTAATTCAAAGTAAAGGATAATTTATATTGCTAGAAAGCTGAGAATATCCTCTAAAAACCCTTTTGGTTTCATCAATTTTGGGTAAAAAAAATATCGTCAGCCACATGGTCCATCATATGGCTTACATATCGCCACTTTTTGGGCCATTTGATCTCCATCAAGTAGTTAAGCTTTTCACTTGGGAACCAAATCTCTTATACCAATTCTTAAAATGCACACAAGAAAATTGAGAGGGGGGGGCTTAATCAGTTGTATCAATTCTTCTACTTATAAACTTAAAGAATTCCACATTAACTTCAATCTATTATTAAGTGTAACCATAAAATCAAAAATAACAAAAACATAACATTAGAGACACCAGATTTGTGTGGAAAACCCAATGAGGGAAAAACCACGGTGAGGGTTAACTCACAATATAGATGTAATACAAAACTAAATACATAGGCTCACTACCTGATGGCTCACTACATAGATTAAGAGCTCACTTTCTTATGACTTAGTGTGCAAAAATTGAGGCTCACTACCTATAGAAAAATAAAAAGAAATAGATAAAGATCTAATCGAATGATGGATGTATGGTCAATTCACTACAACTTGATTCGATTATATACCATCATCAACCTTAGAAAAATTCATAAGTTCGGCTATGTAGAAGTTGAGAAATCCAACTTCACAAACCCTGAAGATAACCTACATGCAAATAACCTGTCATAGAAGAAGACATTGGAGACAAAAAGAAAAGGTGCTCTGAAAGCTAAAAATTATATAAATCAAAGAGAGAATAAAATACAATGAGATCAATCCTTAAGAAATGAGATCATGCAAAACCTAAAAGAAACCCTAATAGGTAGACATTTAATAATTAATATAATTATTAAATGTCACAATATGCAAACTAAATTGAAATCTTAAGAGAGGAATAAAAGCAGCTTAATTAACATAATTAAGTTAAAACCTTTACTCTAACACCCCCCCTTAAGATGAGCAAGAGTGCAACTACAAACATGTGCAAAAAATAAAAGGTGACTACAATGCATGAAAGGAAACATGGGTTCTGACAACTAAGCTTGATCAGGTACCCATTTACAAAAGCAATGCAAACTAAATGAAATGGGGTAAAGGAGAAAACCCAGTGGGAACAAAAATCCTCCCCAAAATAGAATGAAAATAAAGAAATATGATGTACTAATGAAAGAAGGATAGGAGGTGGATTACATGATACCCCCTATAGAAATATTCTATCATATAAGTACATGTACAATGGTCTCCATAGGAGAGATAGAAAGAGAGAAGAAGTCCCCCCCACAATGAAGAAACTCATGTCACAATGGTAGATGTCTGATGTAGAATCTAAAATGAGATCCTGAAGCAAAAAATGATATTCCTCCCCTTGGGAAGAAATGGATCCAAAGGACGATGTCGAAGAAACCGTGTGAAGAGTGATGAACCAATATGTCTCAGGATGTGTGCCATGATAGGATGTTGAAGAATCTCTCTGTTTCAACTGAGAAAAATGATGTCAAATCCAAACTGATGTGGAGAATCTTGAAATGCAACCTTTGAATGCATTGATAATGGTGGGGGTACAGTGATAACCTGACTGTCAAGGTAGAGGAAATGAATTTCCACAAAATAATCCTCCAAATTTGCAATATAGGACTCCACAAACAAGAAAGATACGTCTGCAACATAATAGTCCAAAGTAGCTATGTCTAGAAGATGTATGATGTCTTGCTGCACTGAATCGGGAACAATAGGAGATGTTGATGAAGTCTCAATCTGAAGAGAGGGAACATGAATACAAGTCTGTAAACCATCGACACATGCAAGACCTATAAAATACTCAAGCTCCTCTATAGTACAATTATCATAGGGTATGAAATCTACATCTGGAAGAGGGATGAGACAATCTGCAGAGGGATTCTCTTGGAATGGAGACATATTAGGGTCTCCAAAAATCTCCCAAATATGTTGCCAAAGTGTGTGAGGACAACGAATGTCGGATAAAGCACACAAAGTGTCAAAATCAACACTACAACCAATAACCCCTACAATATGATCTTGAATAATAACCCATGTTGATAAACCCCTTGATGTGTCTGGTGCAGGTATGAGATCATATAAATAAGGAAAAATATTGAGCCACTTACAATGTCTAAGTATGCCCTTTGCCCATGACTCATAATTATCCTTACCTAGAAATACAACTGAAGGGTGAGTAGAAAAACCCATTATACTCACTCAAATGAAAAAAACTATGAAATTTGACCTTACTGCATTTAGATAAAATTAATATAACCCATCCCACGCAAACAAAACCCATGTAGGTACCAGAACGTCCAATTAATTGAGCAAAATGTAATAACACACAAAGTTGAATAAAATTTACCTAGTAAATTTTCTGATGACATAGACTGCAGATATGGAAAGATCACTACAACACCTTTTCAATTCCTATTTGTTTGCGCAAAATGGAGTTCAAACGCAAAAGATACGCACCCAGAAGTGAAAGGCAAAAATGACTGCAAAACAAAAAAATCAGAGAAAATCACTAGCATCACTGGAAAGGCCCCATAACCAGCTTTCCGACGATATCTTTTTTTCGCAAAACATATGCCTGATTCCTTGAAAACAACTCCAAAAAAACTCAATTTGACACTTTTCGCCCTCAGGGGCTTAAAAAATTTCAGCCCCTAGTCGTATGGCGACTAGGAGGCTAGCGGCATAGGGGCTGAGTGGTGGTGGTGCACAGGCGGCACCGCGGCGGTGATCCAGTGGCTGGGCGGCCGACCGACGAAGGTGGCAGTCCGACAATGTTTGTTGGCGGTCGCGGCCTCTTCTGCTAGTCACTTGGCTACGCAGTGGCAATGATCCCTTCTATAAGGGGAGCACACAAATTTTTGAATTTACTTTATAAAAATCAATTAAAAATTTATTTATTTTTGTTAAATTGCATTTTTCAAGAATGTTGACCTCGGACTGCTTGTTGGGGAGGTTATACGACCTCTCTAGAATTTTTTTTTGCCTCTCTGATCAACTTTGTCCAAAATGGATGAATGAATTGTCATTTTTAGGGTTTTGGGCCACTGCAGACTCAATGGCGAGGTTCATTTGGGCTCAAAATGCTTTGATCAAACAGATGATTCCCTGGATAAAAAGCACAAACCCCAAACCCTCGAAGCTCCAAAAACTTCAAAAGATGATCAAGAAGCAACATGTTTGGAGCTCTGATACCATGTAGAAGTTTTGAAATCCAACTTCACAGACCTCGAAGATCACCTGCATGTAAATAATCTGTCATAGAAGAAGACATTGGAGACAAAAAGAAACGGTGCTCTGAAAGCTCAAAATGTATAAATGAGAGAGAGAATAAAATATGATGAGATCAATCCTTAAGAAAGGAGATCATGCAAAACCTAAAATAAACCCTAAGAGGTAGACATTTAATAATTAATATAATTAAATTATTAAATGTCACAATATGCAAACTAAAGTGAAATCTTAAGAGAGGAATAAAGGCAACTTAATTAACATTATTAAGTTAAAACCTTTACTCTAATAGGCTAAACAATTTCAAACTACAAATTCTAACAAGGTTAGCTACTCAACATTCTCGTGGTGGATAAGAATGTGAGAGGATAACTTATATATTAATTTTAGGACCCAAAAAAAATTTTGGATCTCACTCACAGTCCCATAGATTGATGCAAAACATAAAGTAACATGTAAACACCAGGTCAAAAAAACCTAATGAAAACACCGATGAAATTTGAAGTACACACATCATCAACAAGAGAATCTCACATGGACAACTTAACACGCATCTCCAATCAATTTACCATCTCTTGGAATACCTTAGATACATCCTCAACATCTTCAACAAACCTCATTCACAAAAAACACTTCACCAATTCAACCAGGACAACCAACAAGAATACCCGAGCTCTAGATTAGGTCTTTTGGAGTACCAAATCACCGAAAACTTTGTTTGAACATATAGACCATCAGAAAGAGTAATCTTGCAAATCCATAAGATCTAAAACCGAATACAAGAGAACTAGGGAGCCAAAAAAATTATCCGAGTCCACAACCTGATAACACTAGCAAACCAGTTCACACACTGATGAACATAACATTTTCTTTCCATCAAACCAGAAGTTGAAACTCAGAATATACAATCAATTAAAGCTCATGATCACACCTGGAGATCCACATAGGCATAGGGTCAACATAGAGGAAATACAAACCATAATACTAGATCATGTACATAACACTCTTCAACTCAATTTTCATTATTTCTCAAATTTTCTCAAAAGAACTTGGCAAAATTCAACTTGTATAGTGTTGATATCAATGAAAAAATAAATGACAACACCACCAAATACATCCATAATTGCAACATATACTAGGCTGAAATCCCCAAGGGTAAATTCTCCTTACCACCTAGTTTACAGGGTAGACCCTATATTGCCAATAAATTTGAAAATCCGTACTTGACAATTTTCTCAAGAATATGTTGGATTAGATGATCAGACTGAAGCTCAAATTTTGCAATTAATGAGTTTAGATGAAAAACATACTCCATTTATACATCATTTTTCTAGGCACCAATCTCTAGTAAAGCGATGGTTTGACAAAAGGGCTAGATTAAACACCTTTACAATATTGGACTTAGGCCTGTATTGGGACAAATCCCATGAGCATAACAGTGAGTACAATATGTTTGACAAGTTATGGACAAGTCCTTACCAAGTTTCTAAAATTGTAGGAGATAGTACTTATAGATTTAAGTCTTTGACTTGAGAAGATGTCCCATTCCATGTCAGTGGAAAATTCTTGAAGCATTACTTCCAAGGTTAGTGCTGGTTGCTAGTTATTGGGCTAGTTTTTGTAAATATTTTTTGTCATTTTTGTAAATAGTCATTTATTTCTTTTTTTTGGTGTTTTTGGGATTTGTGTCATTAGGTTGTACAATAGTTGGTAAAATTTGAAGGTGAATAGAATAATAGAACATCAATTCTGGAAATTTGATCTATGCCTTGACTAAAAGTATTCCTTTAACTATAGATGACTGGGGAATTATTTGGTTCCTTTTACTCTAGTTAGCATAAATCATTCAGTTGATGTTGAGCTAAAAAATCCCATATCTTAAATCATTTTACTGAAATTTGGGATAGCAGTTACTTGCATTGAGTGAAAAATCAAAAGGATACCTTTTCTACCACTGTAATTCCCAACCTAATAGCAGGCTTCATTGCTTGCAAGTTGAAATGAGATATCATTGAAATATCAAAAAAAATAAAAAATTGAAATGAGCTATAAAATAAATATCAAAATAAATAGAATCAACTCTTTAGGCCATCCAAATATCTCTATCAGAGCTATAGACGTTTGACTAGTAGTAGAGCTATGTTTGGGGGAATTATAGTGATAACCTTGCCAAGGCTATAGATGGTTGACTGGCAACAAGGCTCTATCCATGGTGTAATTTAAAGGGAATTGCCAAATTATGTACACCAATGAAAATAATTTCTATGCTCTAAGTTTTTTGTAGTGGAATAAACCAATTTCACACATCTGAGCTTAGTAAGGCTTAATCTTATCGGCTAGCTAAAGTGAAGTCCAAATGTTGGAACAAAGATCTTACTATTTATAATTAGAAGATTAAAAAAAGTTGAATCATGGTTATGAGGTCCATAATTGACTTTCTATTATTTTGTTTAGCTTTCTTGGTTTCTAGCTTTTGTGTGGTCTCACAACACACCCCATTTTTATCCTTAGAAAAATGTGGACCACCTTCTTTTGTTGCCTCTTTCTTTCCTCTTGATTTTGCTTGTTTGGGTGTGTTTTTGGGAGGAGTTGGTAAGATGCAAGTTTCATCTCAATCTGATTGTTCTTTTCTTAGGTACTTATTTTATCTTGGATTCGATGTCTTGCCATTTTTATGAACTTTTATCAATTTACAAGAAACTGGAGTCCCAAAGTTGTTGTGGTTGTGTCAAAGATGTTGTATCTTTGATTTGTCCAAGTCTCGCTCGATAAGTTGTCACCTAGATGAAGAATCTCAGTGTTCGCGTTCATTTCTTCATCATCTATTCTGATGGTTGCTTTTCTTTTTCTTTAGCTGAAGGTTAGAAACCAGAGGTTCCATTACAAAATATTTAAATCAATTTTGATCTTACTTGAACCTAGTTCCCGTTTCCTCTCTCTACTCTTATTTTTTCTTAAACTTGGAGGTAAGTGTCATGGTTCTTGGTAATCTTTCCAATGTTTGGTACCCAAGGTTTTCAATCTCAATGATCGTCAACAATCACATATACAAAATTCCTTTTCCTCATAAAATTAAAAGTGACACAAGATTACCAAGTAATCTTTCTATGTTGTCTTCTTCTCTAGTAATGGGCCTACACAGAAACCAAGGTGTTCATATTTTCAACCCCAATAAGCCATGATTGCACCTTTATTTGAGAGATTAATGCATTATAATAGGTAATTAATGAAGGTGGAAAACTACACAACAATACTTGGCACCACTTCGAGCATGCAATTGCTTTTATAACACTCAACCTCATGCTATATTGCAAATTTGTAAAGGACATTGAATGAACAAGATTGATATTGTGGCATGAAAGAAAAGGTAAATTTCAAGAAACCAAGGACAAAGATATTGAGGGTTTCAATGTTGCATTCTAAAAGATTGTTATCATCAACAGAACTAGGTATGTCTCGAATAAAAAAAATTATGTTATTCATTGTATGCATGTAATTCTTGAGATTATGGTATTTCCCTTAATAACTGAAATGTTGATTATTATGATGTAAATTTAATCAAATGGTGATTTGAAATTTTATATGAATTATTAAAGATAACTGGTTAAATTTAACAATAAATCGCACACAAGAGACATATCTAAAAAACCAGAACACACCAACTAAAATGAGTACTTTTGAAGCAAGACTAGAAAATGAATTCAAATATTGTGCTTCACAATTTGTACCAATTGGTGGGATAGCTAATTATAGTCATGAAAGATGGTTCTCTTATGTTGAATTCCTTGCATGGTCCCAACAAGAAAATTCCTCTCAGTGTAGAAGGAATGTTATAGCAAGTGGGTTACGTTTAGCAAGAGGGTTTCAACCAGCAATAGAGGCCCCTTAATTGGTTATGGAATGTTTAAACTACTACAAACCATAAAAAAGAGTCGTTGAGAAATAGGGAAGAATCTATGCAAATATTTGTGAGAAATGAATTGTATATACATTTGGGCTTCTCACATTTCCTCAGATGAACCTTATAGATATAGAGATAAAGGCTAAAACCTTATTGAGCACTGAAGAACAAAATAGAAGAACTATGACTACCCAATGGCGCCAAGAGGAAATTATGAAACAAAATAATCCAATTCTAAGATATATGTTCAACCTAGATTTTCAAGACTTTATAACCATGCTAAGTAGGATAGTTGGACTGTGAGATGCCAGAAAGATTGAATCATGGATGTTTGTAATCATAGCCAAATTAATGGAAGGCCCTGTGTAAATGAATTGGGGAGGTTTTATTAGTGACATATTGCATGACTAGATAAAGGCATTTCCAGAGTCAAGGTGTTTTTCTATGTCCTCATATGTGATCTATTACTGTGCTTTAAGGGAAAATAAGCAAGACTTGAATAGAGGCGGTACTTTGGGAAAAAAAGAAGGAAAAAAGTTGATATATGCTCATTTAGCACAAATTACTATCCATGAATACAAAGATCATTATCAGAGAGTCAATGATGTTCTTTCCATGAAGCTGGTGAGAATAATAGAAGGTGATAAAGCTAAAATATTATCTATGGAAGAACAAAGAAATATTAAACAGGTTAGAGGTTGGTACATTTAGTTTCCCACTTTCATCTAGATATCAGGGTGAAGGGTTTGAAGGATATCCCTTCACGTTGGCCAGGTACCCTATAGAAAAATTAGTATTCTTGGAATTGGTAAGATAGTTAAAGCCATCTCAAGGTATTTATAGTTCGACACATAAGAAAATTTCTCTCAAATTTCTATTGTAATGGGGAACTACAAATGCGATGCAAGTAAAGCAGTTGATTTGTGTGAAGAGGAGTTAAAAACATACAAGTTGAAGTACTTTCCACTCTAAATAAAAAACTGACCCAGAAGGGAATATTCCCAAGTGGATAGCGAGTAAATATGCTCATCCTTTCTATTTAGAATATTACTAGCTTAATTTTGATGATGAGCATAAAGTAAGGAAAAGAAAATATGAAATATTTTCATTGCAGTCTACGCGGATTCTTAATATTCACGATATTCTAGATCAATTAGAGGAATATGATGGTGATGTATTGAATCTCATTTATAATGAAAACAGAGTCTATGATGGACCCGTCATAGATCTAGATTATAAAAGTAGAGAAATAACATCTATTGAGGAATTTATTGAACCACTTTTAAAGAAAACTCAATTATAGATAGATGGTTTTTGTAAATCTTTGAGAAAATCTTCAATAAGTCTCACATACTCAATTGATACAAAGAAGAAATAAATGGAATAAAATGGGCTTGAGCATGAGAAGCTTGCTAAGAAAAATATAAAATATGGTAAAAAAACTATCGTTGTACATATTGAAGAAGAACCCCTTAGGCTTCAAGCCAAGGATTTTCATTTAAACTAGCTAGTCAATGAAAAAAATCGAACGAAGTAAGGTTCAAACAAAATTGAAACCAATAGTGGCATCGTATTCCACAAAAAAACCAAAGAATTAGCCTATGACTGATGAAGAGGTGGGAATGATAGAGAATATGTTTGCACACACTAGGTATGCATCTCATAGAGCCACAACATTATTTACTTCTCCCCCTTCAGTCAATATGGCTATAGTAAAACTAGACACTGGGAAAATATCTTATGGTTCTAAATGAAAGTTCTAAGCTAGATGAAGATAAAATCAAAGCATAAATGGATAAATTGGGCACTATGTGGGAACGAATTAAAGAAAAAAATTCTAAACATAAGCCCATGGTATAGCCAGTGTTGGAAGAGATTCGAGATACAAGATCAATTCCAATGGATGTTGAAGAAGAAGACTTTATAAGAGGAACACTTGCCTCAGAGCTGGGAAACCCTGAAGTTCATGAAATGGAAATAGGGGAGATTGTAGGACATATTCCCATTGCTAATATTGTTGTTGAATATACCTTTGATTCCTAGACTTCACAAGGGAATAATCAAAATAATGTTGAGCAACCCTAGGTTTCTGAAAAGTCAAAAGAAGACCAAGTTGAAGTTGAAGATAAAGAACTTTGAAAAAATTCAAGTGATGGGGTTAGAGATGAAGATAATTCTGATGTGACAGGATATGAAGAAGGTGATGTCGAGCTGATACTAAACATGTGGCTAGATAGGAAAATACAAGTCTAAGAACTAAATAGATAGTATTGAATCTTGGTAACCCTGAATCCATGCTAATGAATGCTGAATATGTTATAGTTTTAGAGGATATGACAAATAAAGTTGAAAATGTAAGAGGATAAGTTCCTAAGCATAATAAAAAAAAGAACAAAGAAAAGTTATAGAGGTAGAATATAGTGAAGATACACCTGATTGGTTAATCATAGAACTAGCTTCCCCATTGGAAGTGGAATTAGTACGTCTAGATCTCAAAATTTTAATGTAGGAAGTATAGACTCCTAAGCCTAGGCGAAGAGCTAAAATGAAACATGTCATGCAGAGGAATGAAGATTGAGGCAGAACACTCCATATAGATACTTTGGTAGTAGATACAAATATACATGAAATAATGCCTAAGGAGTAAAGAATAACAAGTATCAATGTTAGACAGTCATTCTCAATGCAAGAATTAGGAAAAATGAAGATGAATTTGGATACAAATGTTGCCAAGGTACATAAAAGTAAACTAAATAAAAGAGAGTTGAAAGAATGGATTGTCAGTCTAGAGAATTTTATAAATTCATTAACCCAATTTGGTTAGGCACAAATTGAATTACCTTAAATTCCGGTACTCATGTCATAAATATAAACATACATGAAATAATTCCTAAGGATTATAGACTAACAAGTATGAATGTTGGAAAATCATTCTCAATACAAGAATTAGGAAAAATGAAGATGAATTTGGATACAATTGTTGCCAAGGTACATAAAAGTAAACTAAAGAAAAGAGAACTGAAAGAACAAATTTTCAGTCTACAGAATTTTATAAATTCATTAACCCAATCTGGTGAGGTGCAAATTGAATTTCCTCAGAATCCAATACTCATGTCATAGGAATAGGTGGATGCTATTGCAACAATCCATCAAAAAATGAATGCATTTGAAGAATGGATTGAGTATTGGGTAAGGCAGGGAGAAGAGCTTATCACATATGTAATTGGGAAGTAGAAAGAGGCATATCGTTGGTTTGAAAAGTCCAAAATATTGGAAGTATAATGCAGATTTTGTCAAGAGAAAATTGATGCTGAGAGGCAAAGCATAGAAACTCTCATACAAATAGATGTCCAGGAATTGATAAGAGAAAAGATCATTTCAGAACAAGAAGTTCCAATATGTGAAAAATGGAAGAAACGATTAAAATGGGAAGGTGACACTTTGGTACAATGTATTGAAGGATTTGAGGTCACTGAGAAATGCTAGCATGATAGGATGGTGATCCCCAGACACTAGAACATGAGGTTAAAGAAGTTAAAGCTTTTAAGGAATGGATTAAAATAATAAACATTGACCTTGTTTAGTCACTAAATTGAGAAGTCATTGATTAAATCATACTTTGCAAAAATACTATGGTTAAGTATAAAATAGAAAAAATGCAAAGGAATACAAGCATCCTCCAGATATTAGAAGACTACACAAATGTCAAGTACATTTGGAAAGCGATTCAAGGAATTTCAAAAGAATGTATGCATCATATATTAACTACTTTATGAGAATATCAATTAAAGAAAGTTGGAGAAGGGCTCCCAGACCCAAAACTTGAGACAAGGCAATGAATCATTAGATATAGCATACCAAAAGTATTAAAAATATCTATTGCTGAAGTTAATTTTTTAGGTTCTCTATCTCGGTCGATGTTCCCCATCTAGTATTTTAAGGAGTACCAATGACGTTGTTTTGTGCAGAGTATTACGTACCGAAGCTTCGAATTGAAGATTGTTGTTGTTGAACAAGTCAAAGCTTTAAATTTTTCTAGATGATTCTAATGACAACTTGAATCTTCCACATGCTATATTTTCCCCTTCCTATAAAAGGTTGCTTATTGCTTTATTTTTTATTTTTAAGTTCAGAATTTGTGGATGTCAGAAAAGCCAAAAATTCTCTAAGTTTTGTTCTTTTTTCTTGTTTTCTAAATTGTTCTAGATTAAAAACTTGTATGCACATAGAACTTAATCAATATCAAAGCCAATTTGAAAGCTACCTATCTCATTTTGGTATGTGTAGGTTCATCATGGAAAAAATATGCCCTTAAGTGGCGATGAAAATTCAGAAAATTAGAGTTAGGTAACTTGACGTAAAAAATATGAATAATTTATCTATATTATTTTAAAAATATGTAAGAATAGAGTCTATAGAAAATTGAATGTAGTTTCCAAACTACTAGGTTTATTTTTATTTTTTAAATCGATTTGGTAAAAATATTTAATTTCAATGCAGTAGTACTTAAATTTAGGGAGAAAATAAGAAGTAGGTGTCTGTCTGACCACCCTAACCACAATAAAATGATAAAAAAAATTATAAGATTTTAGATATAACTAGGGGACTAATGTCTTGATCTGATGCATAGTTTTTTGTAATTTTTTCCAAGTAAATAATTTATTGTGAATTTTTTATTACAAATTTTAAAAAATATAAAAAATTGTATATCTGACCACCTTAACTTTGTCAAAACTTCATGAAATTCATTTTTTTTAATCCTATATTATGCAAAGCATAGAATGTGACGGATCTTTCAAATTCTAAAAATGTGATACAGTTTGAAAGCTATATATATTTTTCAATCAACCTATCAATCAGGACTTTAGTCATAATTCAAATAGAAAATGAATAATAATTATTTACTAGATTCAAAGTAAAGCATAATTTATATTGGTGGAAAGATGAGAATCTCCTTTAAAAACCCTTTTCGTTTCATCAATTTTGGGTAAAAAAAAGGTTGTCAGCCACATGGGCCATCTTATCACTTACATATCGCCACTTTTTGGCCCATCATGATCCTACACATACCCATGTATCTTATGTAGTTGGTTTTTTCATTCAGCTAGACAAGACGGTATGTTGTGTCATTTAATGATGCATACATAACCTACTCGGTGTCAAAACTAAACCCCCTTCTTTAAAATCTTTCACCATTTTATGCCTAATTGTGAAGCAATCTGGTGAAGTATCACTACAAAAAATACCTGTGATTAGCTTCCTTTTTTGCTCCATTTTTTGCTTCCACACATTGTTTTAATGTATTTTTCTCCAATTTTTTGAAAAAGTCAGCACTATTTATCAAGTTGGCACCATTTTTGGCTTGTTTTGCACCCATCAGGACAAGTAGGCACTAATTAGCTTCAACTTTAGCACCAGATTTAGCATCGGGTTTAGCACTGGGTTTAGCATCGGATTTAGCGTCAGATTTAGCGTCAAATTTAGCACCGAATTTAGCACCAAATTTAGCGCCAGATTTAGCACCAGATTTAGCGGTGCTAGATTTAGCGGTGCTAGATTTAGCGGTGCTAGATTTAGCACCAGATTTAGCACCGAAATTAGCACTAGATTTAGTGCCAAATTTAACACTTAATTCAGCAGCAAATTTAGACAGTGGCATATCAGTAAGATATATTATCTTCTCTCATTGAAACTAACAACCAACATCAGAGGAACATAAGATCTAATGTTGATGAGACATTGAGATATCGAAAAGACAAATAAGATTGTCTCATCGACACTCTTCAAGTAATGATCAAAAGAATACACTGTTATACCATTAGGAAGGTGAGAAACATATACAGTAGAGTGGTATACATCGTAACCCCACTACTAGAAGGCTTTCGTGGGGTGGTGGTATACCGTGCTACCACCAAATAGTTAGAAGCCCCTCATAGTATGGTGGTATACACTGCACAAATTCTAGGTAGTAAGAAATATTAGTAAGAGATATTAACTTGTCTCATCAACATCGACAACCAACATCAGAGGAACATAAGATCTAATACCGATGAGACATTGAGATATCGGTAAGAAAGATAAGATTCTCTCATTGGCACTCTTTAAGTAATGATCAAAATCATACACTGCTATACTGCCAGGAAGGTGAGCAAAATATGCGGTAGAGAGGTATACACTAAAAACACCACTACTAGAAGGCTTCCACAGGGTGGCGGTATACCACGCTACTACCATACAGTCAAAAGCCTCTCGTGGTATGATGGTATACACCACACTATTGCCAAATAGTAAGAAATATCCCATGGTATGGCAGTATACCATGCTACCACACCTCTCTCACAATCATCCAATAGTAAAAAGGTAAAACAATGAACTTAACACTTATGAATTTAATTGATAATAGTAATTTTTTATTATAAAATATATGTATTTTGTTTTCTAAATTTGTTTGAATAGTAAAAGATTTAATGATTAAACATATTTGAGTTTTTTGACATCAATATTTTTTCCGCCATGATGAGTTAGAGAAAAATACCCAAGCCCTAATTTTTAACTCTCTTTTTCACTTGGTTTTTTTGAGCTCCCTTGCTCTACACATGCTGCTATCATTAGAGTTTGAAACTTCGAGCTTTCTGAAGGAGTATTTGTCAAATTTCTCACTATTTTTGAGAGTTTTCTTCACAAAAATTTATGTTGAGGCTGAATCAAGTAAAGCTTTCATTGTTCATCATTTGTTTCCACTTATCTAAATGTGTTTTCAAAGACATTCCTTCTTGGATTCTCATGCATTTTTCTCTTTCTTTAGTCGATGCCTTGTTTGTCTTGAGGTTGACATCAAAGCACTTCTAGAGCTCGCATTTATTTGAACAACAATAAGTTGAGTAAGTTTCTATGTGTCATTTATTTCTATCTTACCTTCGTTTTCTGTCAAAACAAGCTCGATTTGGACTCAATAGATACAAATGAATGGGTGTTTTATTTCTACCATGCATCCTTATTTTGTAACCCTTCTATCTTGGCTTGGCTTCTCAAGACTTAGCTCACTAGCAAAAGAAATGAAACAAATCATACTCTCCATATTTGGTTTGATCAAATGATGAAAGATTTTTTTATTTCTGCATTTTTTTTCTTTCTTGGTGATAGCTTGGTTGCGGCCTCTCTAGAATATTTTTTCTATTTCCAAAAAGAACAGAGTGTAAAATTTTCTTTATTATATTTTTTAGCCTCCTTCATGGCTCCATGATTATGGTCATGGGCTCTATTCAATAGAATTTTGGGTTTGTCTTTGATTTGTGATTTTTTGAAAACTCATGACTCCTATTACAGATACGAGCTCTCAGAAAAATGAGTGCAAGCCTTTTGGCATGATCTTTCACTTCTCAGAAGGAAAAATAAATCCTTCCACATTTGGGGCTCGGTCCAAAAACCCTAAACCATGGGTTTGTAATATTCTGCATATCCTTCTCCTTTCTTGCAAGTATTTTACATTTTCATTTTTTAGAACTCGCTTCATAAGATAATTGCACTATTTTTCCGTATGTTAATTTTTCTCTGAACAAGACAAAAATGGAGATGATTGATGTAGAGCATGGTGGGCTTCAAAGGTCTTCAAAAATACAAACACAATTTTTTGCAAGATCACTTGTGTAAGCCTCTAAGAAGCTTCTCAGGCTACTAATTTGTAATTAGTTTGCAAGGGATCATTTTCTCTTTCTTTGCCAATTTACAATTTTATAGGGAGTTATGGTCTGTTTCTTTCCAATCACAAGGTACAATTTAGCGAACTTCACCATTCTAAATTATTTAAATGTAAACACCATATGGTCGATGCTGAATTTTCTATTTATGCTCTAAGGCTCTTTAACTTCTTCCTTACACAGTGAGATTCCCTCAAGACATGAATGTTGTTATCATAGCTCTAAACACTCATTTCAGCATGAAGAATGCATCAATATGTAGTAGAATTTGTAGAGCACTTGTCTCTGATTATGAATGTTTTAGATTGTTACATATAGTCATTTTCAGATTCTCATGATATATTCCTCTGAAACTTATGACAGGTATGTTGTAACACCCCTCCGTTTTGCTTTATGGACTGGACAGTGTGTCCTTGTTTTGCCTTGATTTATACTTTTGGATATTCAGATACTCTATCTTGTGTGTGTATTGGATCACCATTTATTGTGCGACAGACTATTCTATGTGATGTGATTTGAGTTATCTGATGATTTATGTTACTTGTTTTATTGTTGTAATAATGATGTTAGTGATATAACATGTTAGTGCATATGAGAATATTTGATGTATTAGGGAATTGTCAGTTTTGACGAGTGTATTGGTGAAGGGGACGGATTCGCATCACTCGCTTGTGCACGCCCTGCGACTTCGTGATTTTCTCTTCACGGTGTGTATTATATGCTGTTTATATTCTATGATGTTGGTTATTATGCTTCAGGTTTGTAGGTACATGACACCGACTCCACCTGGTTTCACAGGTCTGAGCATGTCGATCCAACGGTTAAGTTGAAGGGAGATAGTAGCTAAGTAACATGTGTCAAGTTTACACCCTAACCATAGTGTGTCGTCAGTCGTTTGTGTCGAGTCATAGTTTTCCTTACTTTTATGTTATTTAATTCTAAAATATTCTTGATTTGGGAATAGATGTTTAGAATAATTGCATTATATCATGTTGATGATTATTTGATGTAAATTATGCAATGTGGATAAAAGTTTAGATTTAAATTAATTAATTATATTTAATTTATTTAACTGATTAAATTTAATCCAAGGGGTTGAATCTAATTATTAAATAATTAAATTAATTAATTAATGTGTTGCAAGAAAATTAAATGAAATAAAAGAATTAAAATTAATTTGGAATTTAATTTCAATTTGTGAAATTTGATTATTTTGGAATTTCATTTCAATTAAGTTGAAATTAATTTAGAAATTGAAATTGGTTTTTAAAAGCAAAGTTGGTTTTCAATTTTTGGGGATAATTGATAGTTAGATATTTTAAGTTTCAGTTTTTGCATGCAAAATCAGATTTGGTTGTGCATGATATTTTCAATTAGGTCTGCATGTGTAAGGGGATTTTAGAAATTAAGTTTGGTTGCAAAAATTCATGTGAGAAGATAATTTGGGGAAAATTGCACAGAGAAGAATTTGGAATAAATTTTAGGTTGTGGATTTGAATTGAGGGAAGATTGTTTTACATTGGTTGAGTATTATGTGGATTGGTTGCACTTGTGAAGATATCTCAAAAGTTCTTTGGAGGAGAATTTCATCAGAATTAATCTTTTCCAGAAACTTCAAAATTTAGGTTTTGTTCTTGTTTCTTGTTCTTGATTATTTTAAAACAAATATAGAGATTATTAATTATTCTGGTTGTTGAATTTGTAAAAATTGTAGAGTTGGTTTATTGGAATTAGAATTGAAATTTATCTATAATTTGGGAAGGAATGATTAGATCTATTGTAGGATTTAATTTTGTAAATTGAGAAAATTGAAGAAATTAGGGTTAGATTTAAACTTTAGATTATTGAGGAAATTTATTCCTTTAGAAAAACAAGCAGATTTATTACAGAATTTAAAACTTCTGTGGAAAAACAATTCCGTTTTGGAAAACATCTAATTTGCAATTTGACCCATTGGATTTTATTATTCTTCTATTGTTTAAGTATTCAAGAAATTAGTTTTAAAGAATTTATTTTGTTTAACTTTTGTGAAAATTGATATTTCTGAAAAAAAATCTCTTCAATCTGCTCTATAGTTGAAATTCTGGAAAAATATATATATACGTATGTATATATATATATATATATATATATATATTTTTTTAAATATATACATATATACATATATATATATATTTTTATTACTATTTAAAAAATTAATATTTTAACCCTCTGACGCCGACCATACGACGCCCATTATTAAGGGTTAGTAATTTTCAAAATCTGGTTTATTAAATCGCGGATTTTATTGTAATTAAATTTTGTGATAGGGTTGGGGAAGGCATGGGAGGCGCTGCCTCCACCGCCGCCCCCATGAGGGGACGACTGTGGAGGAAGGGCCTCCGCAGCCCCCTCCACTCCCCTCTTTCCTGGCCGCGCCCTTTGTTTGGGGTTCGGCTGCACTATGCACAGCCGCCCCCCAAACATAGGGACCGCCTGTGTATTGGTTTGTCAATGGCGGATTTTGGGTGGTTCGTTCGCCATTATCCCTGCCTCTTCAAAAACTCGAATTTGTTTAGTTCGGCCGCCACATCTATAAGGATTTTTAGGGTTTGGTTTTATAAGATATATAAATGTTATTTTATTACAATGAAATTTGATAATATTTAATATATATGTTTAGTATAATAAAATGGATAATGAATATAGTGTGTAATTTATATATTTTAAAAGAATGTTTGAAAAATATGGTTGTATTTAAATGTTAATATAACATATGTTTTTGGGAGGTTATTTATTGAATATTAATATAATTTATTAAATAATGTATTTGTTTAATAAAATATATTAATTTATATTGGTTGTAAATATACATGAGTATTGCAAATTAAGAATTATATTGGATATTTAATTGTTTTATTTAAAGAGCATGTAAATTAGCTTTGCATAAGATTGTTTTATTTTAAAAAGATAAGGTTGAATGCAAGATTAGATCGTTAATGAAAAGGGATATTTTAAAGATATTTAATTAAATGAAAGTAATTACTTATTTTAAAGGAAATATGTATTTTGGTTAATATGATTGAAGAAACTAATGAGATATGTTTATTGCATGAGTAATAAGAGTAGGTATATTTAAATATATACATAGTTTAATATTTTGTCTTTTATTAGACAGTTGCATGTAATTTAGTATTGCATGGTGATTGGAATAGATAAGTAATGAATGCATGAACTAATAGATATAGAAAAATGATAGTTTACAAATTGAACATATTCATGTTTAATAGAGAATTGAGATGATATAGGTTTTGGATATAAACATAGAAAGGTTATTGTGAATAATTTTATGTGGGATTAAAAGATAATTAAGGAATTGTTTGCAATGGAAAGTCAATTAATTACCTTAAGTTATTTAAGTCTATTCGAGCAATTTATTTATCGTGAATGAAATTATGATTGAGATATGGATTCAGAATATCCAAATATAGCAATACCCTCGTGATTGTCTTTTATAATTGTTTTCCTCGTATATTGCAAAAGGGGTTGTGAGTTTAAATAGTTTAAATTCTCTAGTATGAAAATGGAAAATGAGTATATGGTTATTTGAGTAAACTTTGTTATTGTGCCTTTGTATTGTAAATGTTAACTATTGCTTGAGTATGGATTTAGGAAATCCAAAGATATAAGATTTGATTCATGACTTGATTGCTTTTGTAGCTATGTCGTCTTTTGGGATAAGGGATTATGTGTTAGTCCAATTTATAAGTCTTCCAGAGAACCTTAGAGGATCTAAGAGGGTTGTCGATTCATGATGTCAACCAGTGTTGTCCCTTGGGTAGTGCATGGTGCCTTATCAGTAGTTACCCGGTTTCCACGAACGGGGTTACATTGTTTTGTACCTCCTGTGAAAGGAGTGGACTACATGTTTAGGTTGCCTCCATTTGTTGGAGTGGATTTTGTTATTTTGTTTCCTCCTTGTGATGGAGTGGTTTTGATACCTTGGTTGTATGCACTTGTGAGTCCCTTGGTGATAGTTTGTTTACGTGTTGTCGAATAGAAGAGTGGCTTCTATTAGGGGCCAGCGCCCGTAAGAGGTTGGATTTGGGTAACCTATGGAAGTGAGTTTAATCAAGTGATAACTAAAATTGAAATGAATATTGGGAAGTACTACACACTAAAAAGATAAGTTCTAGCTTCACTCATAGTCAAGTGCTAGTTAAGGCTTGAAATAAAGTGGAAAGGCCTAGAATGGCAGTCATCTATCTTGTCTGTATGAGAGGTATTTGATACTGCACTAGTAAGTATGAGGACCGAGGATCGGTAGAGGCCACTAGGATTACCGGAGCTTATGAAGATCCGCTGAGGGTAACTTAATACGAGCTATGCGATGACACTCTGTCTAGGACAACTGTTTGTTTGTTGGTATTTGTTTATGTGTATGGTTCTTTGAACATACTTGATCTATTTTGTGTCTGGAAGCAATGTGACTTATGTCAGTGATGTGAGAGTTGTACTTGTGTTCTTGTATTGTACTTTTGTTTGGTTGAGTCAGTATGAGTCTGCCTATGGTTAGAGGTTGTTTGTCTTTGTCCATGTTATTTGGTTACTATCTCCTAGCATGGGGGGTGGTCTTTCGGGTACCACATGGTTGGGTGGAACATGCACCGAAACCATTGGGTCCCCCTTTGTTCTTCAGTTCGTGGAAGCGAGACATCCAGTTGGACAGCTCGCGGATCTTGTTATTCTTTCCATGCATTGTTGTAATTCTACTTGTTATGAGTTGTATTTACCCCTCTTGTGTTATGAGGTGGATCTTGTAATTTATTATACCTATGTAATTTGACTCATTCTGGGAATGAGGATTGTAATCTTGTAATGGATTTATGTAATGAATATTCTACTCTTATCTTGTACTTCTTTATGTTGAATGAATGTTGTTACTTGAGTTATTTAATGCAATGTAATTCAGATGTTGTATGTTAATGGGAAATTAAGTAATCTCGATTACGTCCATGTGTAATTTCTCGCCACGCAACCCTAGAGGAAGTTTCAATTTACTACAAAAGCGTACTAAATTTTTTTTTTTTTAAAAGTGAATTACACAAACATGTTCACCTATAATTGACAACCTCCCCTAAGGCTACGTAATCGAGATTACTTAATTTCCCATTAACATACAACATCTGAATTACATTGCATTAAATAACTCAAGTAACAACATTCATTCAACATAAAGAAATACAAGATGAGAGTAGAATATCCATTACATAAATCCATTACAAGATTACAAACCTCATTCCCAGAATGAGTCAAATTACATAGGTATAATAAATTACAAGATCCACCTCATAACACAAGAGGGGTAAATACAACTCATAACAATTAGAATTACAACAATGCATGAAAAGAATAACAAGATCCGCGAGCTATCCAACTGGATGTCTCGCTTCCACGAACTGAAGAACAAAAGGGGACCCAACGGTTTTGGTGCATGTTCCACCCAACCATGTGGTACCTAAAAGACCACCCCCCATGCTAGGAGATAGTAACCAAATAACATGGACAAAGACAAACAACCTCTAACCATAGGCAGACTCATACTGACTCAACCAAACAAAAGTACAATACAAGAACACAAGTACAACTCTCACATCACTGACATAAGTCACATTGCTTCCAGACATAAAATAGATCAAGTATGTTCAAAGAACCATACACATAAACAAATACCAAAAACCAAACAATTGTCCTAGACAGAGTGTCATCGCATAGCTCATAGTAAGTTACCCTCAGCGGATCTTCATAGGCTCCGGTAATCCTGGTGGCCTCTACCGATCCTCAGCCCTCATACTTACTAGTGTGGTATCAAATACCTCTCATACAGACAAGATAGATGACTGCCATTCCAGGCCTTTCCACTTCATTTCAAGCCTTAACTAGCACTTGACTATGAGTGAAGCTAGAACTTATCTTTTTAGTGTGTAGTACTTCCCAATATTCATTTCAATTTTAGTTATCATTTGATTAAACTCACTTCCATAGGTTTCCCAAATCCAACCTCTTACGGGTGTTGGCCCTTAATGGAAGAAACTCTTCTATTCGACAACACGTAAACAAACTATCACCAAGGGACTCACAAGTGCATACAACCAAGGTATCAAGACCACTCCATCACAAGGAGGAAACAAAATAACAAAATCCACTCCAACAAATGGAGGCAACCTAAACATGTAGTCCACTCCTTTCACAGGAGGTACAAAACAACATAACCCCGTTCGTGGAAACCGGGTAACTACTGATAAGGCACCATGCACTACCCAAGGGACAACACTGGTTGACATCATGAATCGACAACCCTCTTAGATCCTCTAAGGTTCTTTGGAAGACTTATAAATTGGACTAACACATAATCCCTTATCCCAAAAGATGACATAGCTACAAAAGCAATCAAGTCATGAATCAAATCTTATATCTTTGGATTTCCTAAATCTATACTCAAGCAATAGTTAACATTTACAAGACAAAGGCACAATAAAAAAGTTTACTCAAATAACCATATACTCATTTTCCATTTTCATACTAGAGAATTTAAACTATTTAAACTCATAACCCCTTTTGCAATATACGAGGAAAACAATTATAAAAGACAATCACGAGGGTATTGCTATATTCGGATATTCTGAATGCATATCTCAATCATAATTTCATTCACAATAATTAAATTGCTCGAATAGACTTAAATAACTTAAGGTAATTAATTGACTTTCCATTGCAAACAATTCCTTAATTATCTTTTAATACCACATAAAATTATTCACAATAACCTTTCTATGTTTATATCCAAAACCTATATCATCTCAATTCTCTATTAAACATGAATATGTTCAATTTGTAAACTATCATTTTTCTATATCTATTAGTTCATGCATTCATTACTTATCTATTCCAATCACCATGCAATACTAAATTACATGCAACTGTCTAATAAAAGACAAAATATTAAACTATGTATATATTTAAATATACCTACTCTTAGTACTCATGCAATAAACATATGTCATTAGTTTCTTCAATCATATTAACCAAAATACATATTTCCTTTAAAACAAGTAATTACTTTCATTTAATTAAATATCTTTAAAATATCCCTTTTCATTAACGATCTAATCTTGCATTCAACCTTATCTTTTTAAAATAAAACAATCTTATGCAAAGCTAATTTACATGCTCTTTAAATAAAACAATTAAATATCCAATATACTTCTTAATTTGCAATACTCATTTTTATTTACAACCAATATAAATTAATATATTTTATTAAACAAATACATTATTTAATAAATTATATTAATATTCAATAAATAACCTCCCAAAAACATATGTTATATTAACTTTTAAATACAACCATATTTTTCAAACATTCTTTTAAAATATATAAATTACACAATATATTCATTATCCATTTTATTATACTAAACATATATATTAAATATTATCAAATTTCATTGTAATAAAATAACATTTATATATCTTATAAAACCAAACCCTAAAAATCCTTATAGATGTGGCGGCTGAACTGAAAAAATTTGAGTTTTTGAAGAGGCAGGGATAATGGTGGACGAACCACCCAAAATCCACCATTGACAAACCAATACACAGACGGTCCCTATGTTTGGGGGGCGTCTGTGCATAGCACAACCGAACCCCAAACAAAGGGCACGGCCAGGAAAGAGGGGAGTGGAGGGGGCTGCGGAGGCCCTTCCTCCACAGTCGTCCCCTCATGGGGGTGGCAATGGAGGCAGCACCTCCCATGCCTTCCTCAACCCTATCACAAAATTTAACTACAATAAAATCCGCGATTTAATAAACCAGATTTTGAAAATTACTAACCCTTAATAATGGGCGTCGTACGGTTGTCGTCAGAGGGTTAAAATATTAATTTTTTAAACAGTAATATATATATATATATGTATATATTTAACAATATATGTATATATACATACGTATATATATATTTTTCCAGAATTTCAACTATAGAGCAGATTGAAGAGATTTTTTTTCAGAAATATCAATTTTCACAAAAGTTAAACAAAATTAATTCTTTAAAACTAATTTCTTGAATACTTAAACAATAGAAGAATAATAAAATCCAATGGGTCAAATTTCAAATCAGATGTTTTCCAAAACGGATTTGTTTTTCCATAGAAGTTTTAAATTCTGTAATAAATCTGCTTGTTTTTCTAAAGGAATAAATTTCCTCAACAATCTAAAGTTTAAATCTAACCCTAATTTCTTCAATTTTCTCAATTTACAAAATTAAATCCTACAATAGATCTAATCATTCCTTCCCAAATTACAAATAAATTTCAATTCTAATTCCAATAAACCAACTCTACAATTTTTACAAATTCAACAACCAGAATAATTAACAATCTCTATATTTGTTTTAAAATAATCAAGAACAAGAAACAAGAACAAAACCTAAATTTTGAAGTTTCTGGAAAAGATTAATTCTGATGAAATTCTCCTCCAAAGAACTTTTGAGATATCTTCACAAGTGCAACCAATCCAGATAATACTCAACCAATGTAAAACAATCTTCCCTCAATTCAAATCCACAACCTAAAATTTATTCCAAATTCTTCTCTGTGCAATTTTCCCCAAATTATCTTCTCACATGAATTTTTGCAACCAAACTTAATTTCTAAAATCCCCTTACACATGCAGACCTAATTGAAAATATCATGCACAACCAAATCTGATTTTGCATGCAAAAACTGAAACTTAAAATATCTAACTATCAATTATCCCCAAAACTTGAAAACCAACTTTGCTTTTAAAAACCAATTTCAATTTCTAAATTAATTTCAACTTAATTGAAATGAAATTCCAAAATAATCAAATTTCACAAATTGAAATTAAATTCCAAATTAATTTTAATTCTTTTATTTCATTTAATTTTCTTGCAACACATTAATTAATTAATTTAATTATTTAATAATTAGATTCAACCCCTTGGATTAAATTTAATCAGTTAAATAAATTAAATATAATTAATTAATTTAAATCTAAACTTTTATCCACATTGCATAATTTACATCAAATAATCATCAACATGATATAATGCAATTATTCTAAACATCTATTCCCAAATCAAGAATATTTTAGAATTAAATAACATAAAAGTAAGGCAAACTATGACTCGACACAAACGACTGACGACACACTATGGTTAGGGTGTAAACTTGACACATGTTACTTAGCTACTATCTCCCTTCAACTTAACCGTTGGATCAACACGCTCAGACCTGTGAAACCAGGTGGAGTCGGTGTCATGTACTTGCAAACCTGAAACATAATAACCAACATCATAGAATATAAACAGCATATAATACACACCGTGAAGAGGAAATCACGGAGTTGCAGGGCGCTCGCAAGTGAGTGATGCGAATCTGTCCCCTTCACCAATACACTCATCAAAACTGACACTTCCCTAATACATCAAATATTCTCATATGCACTAACATGTTATATCACTAACATCATTATTACAACAATAAAACATGTAACATAAATCATCAGATAACTCAAATCACATCACATAGAATAGTCTGTCGCATAATAAATGGCGATCCAATACACACACAAGATAGAGTATCTGAATATCCAAAATTATAAATCAACGCAAAACAAGGACACACTGTCTAGTCCATAAAGCAAAACGGAGGGGTGTTACATATGTATTTGAGGAGAAAATTGAGTTTATCAAGGAATCGGTACTTGAAGGAGAACATGTACTTTAATAAATTAGCTCATATGTTGATGTTTTGAATTGTATATCAGATATCTTCTTTTAATTTAAATAGTAATAAGATATATTTTTCTTTCTTTGGTTGATTGGACTAAACTTTAGAGAACAAACGGAAATTTTTTTAGAGTTTTATATGTATTTTTATAAAACTTTTTAACTTTACAACATGGATTATGTATTATTCACTTTTAATTTTTTTTGATGCTCTCATTATTGATGTTTTATTCTAAATCAGGATGAGGGTGATGATTTTGAAAAGGATTCTAGGGAAAACAAATTGTCACACAAACTCTAGGTGGGATGCTTTTTATTAATGCCTAAAATGAGTGTAACATTTAGCTACAGAAGGCATCAAAAATAAATTTTCACCATAAACTATTTAATGTACATATATTATATGAATCAACTACTTTTAATTTTCATTTAACTCCACTGAAATTCAATAAATCCTCATTTGCAATCATCAAGCCACTGGGAGGAATATTGTTTCCTTTTTTTTTATTCCTGACATAGCAACAACTAAAAGTTTTCATATCATTTTCAAAATTGCTGGTTATTTGATGCTAGCTTAACTTTTCTTGCAATGGTTGTACAAGATGAAAACAATAGCCATATCAAATTCCTTTTTCCCAAGTCCTACTCTCTCAAGGTTAACAATCTCAATCTCACTACTAGTGATTACTAAGAAAGGTAATTTTACCAACTCTACCAAACAATTTAACGTAGGAACAATAGAAGAGGACGCTTTGAAAGGACCTCCATTAAAAAAAATCTCTCTAAATGGTTTATCAAACTCTAGTTAAAATATTTTAGATGAGGCTTCTCCCATAGCTCTTTTACTCGCTTCAAAAATCCTTGAAACTCTATATTGATTTTGTTTTTCTTGTCCCTCTCTTATTGTTCTTCCTCAATTTCATCAAGATCATACAATGACCTTCTTGGCCCTCCTAAATTTTGGACCACATCCATTGTGTCCATATAAAACTAGACATCCTTGACCTCTTCTTGGTTCACACTATGATATGGTTATGAAAATGAAAATGAAGCAAAGTAGTAATATCCTTCTCCACTAGATGGAAGAATGCATGCTTAATTTTTTGATACATGATATCAACGCTCTCTTTTGATCTCATAGTTGAATATCAAAATCCATTATGGTGCACCTCCAGAGTTCCAATCATCTTTCTTCCTCGTCCACCAAATGCTGGCATATTTTACTAACGTTAATTATAATTTTTTCATGTTTTACATCATTGGAATGACATATTAGTTGTAATATTTTTTAAATTTTATTATGGTATGTGAACTTTGATATGATGTAATATTATTACGGTTTTGCTTCACATTTTGTAATATTATACATATAACAGAAAAATAAATTATTGCATGAAATAAATAATAACTTTTCATTTTAAATGATTTGTTTTTGTAGAAAATGGGTCTTCCAAAAAATCAAGATGATCCTCATGATATAGATCTAGAATATGTTGGTTTTGGTACAGATCACATGGCAGAGGATGATGATGGTAGTGATGATGACCACAATTGTGATGATGATGATGAGGAAGTTGTTACTAGTAGACAGTGACATTCATGAGCATATAGACTGCATCATGGATCATTGTTGATATATCATTATGATGCCTCTTTTCATGGTTACTATAATATGTATCATTTTCATGGCTTGCAGTACCATATTATTGAGTTACATATCATTTTGACATATATCATTTTGACTTATATCATTTGGATATGCATCATTTTGACTCGTATCATTTTGAACTATATAATTTATAATTTTTACATATATCATTTGTAGATGTATCATTTTGACTTATGTCAACTTTTGGACATGTATCCTTTTGACATGTTATTAATCTAGTGGCATATTTGACTCACTTTTTTTAATCACTTGTTTTGATCTACTTATATAGATATTTGAATCATTTTTTTTAATAATAAATTATGATCATGTTATAATAAATATCTTTTTATTTAATCATATGAGCTATTTAGGAGGCATGATATATTTAACTAATTACATTGAAATAAAACATATTAAATTAATAAATGGAAGCAACAATGCAAGCCAAACTAGAAGCAAACTAGAAGCAATCTTGGAAGCAAAACTTGGTGTTATCTAAGAAGCAAAAACAAAAGCAATTTAGGTAGCAAAAAATAAAGTAATAATGGAAGCAATTTTAGAAGCAACAAAAGATGCAATAATAGAAGTCGTATTAGAAGCAACAAAAGACACAAAAATGGAAGCAAAGCTAGATGCAAGAATTGATGCTATATCAAAAGCAAAATTGAAAGAAAAATTGGAAGTAAAATTGGAAAAAAAATTGGAAGCAAAACTAGAAGCAAAAATGGAAGAAAAATTTGAAGCAAAACCAGAAGCAAACATGGAAGAAAAACCCAAAGAAAAAATGGAAGCAAAACCAGAAGAAAACTTGGAAGCAAACTTGGAACCAAAACTTGAAGCAAAACTGGAAGCAAACATGGAAGTAACACAAGAAGCAAAACCAAAAGAAAAATTGGAAGCCAAGCTGGAAGCGAAAAAATTCGATGCTAAACCTGGTGCTAAAACCGATGCTAAATCTGGTGCCGAAGTGAACATACCATTTTGCACTGAGTTTTGTGCCAAAAGAAGTGCCCAATTCATGAAATCAAATGCATTAAAATACAGTGCTATTTTAGGCGCTAATTACCTATTTTTTTGTAGTGTATAGAGTGGTGAATATTTGATTTGGTTAAATCTTGGGGCATGCATGGAGAATACCTGGGAGCAATTTTATTTTACAAGTATTTTGATGATTTATTTCAGATTAGATGTTAAATTTCAAAAATGTTCCATCAAAAAACATAAATAAATGGACATACTATTGAAAATATTTCATTTCTATGAGATTGATGAATGCTTAAAGCTAAAGCTATTTAAGTGATGGAAAATTTGTTTGAGATTCATGAAATATTATTGAAAATTTGTTGATCTCATGAAATCGTTTAATGATTGGAGTGAAAATAATTCATTTGATACTTGAGATCCCTTTAAGAACTAAAAATAACCATATACCCCTCAACATTAACAACAACATCACACCATACCCTGAAGTGAACCTAGTATGGCTGAAACTTGACTACTAGAGCCTTGGGATTAAGCTAAGTCAACCTTTCCTCTTTCCTCAAAATTTTAGGTTGCACTGGTTTAGTCTTTCAAGTAAATATTGTTTCTTCGTGGTTTTCATGTGAGCATTTAATCTGCACTATTGTTGCTGCTAACATCATGACCAACAGGAACCATAAATCATATTACAGATCTAAGAAAGGGAAAATGATGTGTACCAATCACTAAACGATCTTTTTGAAAGCTATCTAAGGACTCATTCTCCCTATGGAAAATACGTTATAGTTAGGTCTCTGTAAAATGGTTTTTGGGTTCTCTTCTCCTATGTCTACACTCCTAGATCCCCATTTTTCATAGGTAGATAGCCAAAAATAAATCTATTAGGTGAATTTCCATGAAATTTCAATATTGATGAAAAGAAATTAAACTTTGACAACTTCATAATTTTCATCTTCAAAAGATCTTCCACCTAGAATCTGCGAACACACATCAAGAGGGAAAAAAAAAAATTGTTGGTGAATTGGGGTTTGCATTTGTCAAACTCCATTTTGGTAATTAAACCTTGTTATGAAATGAAATATCATGCAAGTAATAATTAATGAACAAGCCTATTTCACAACTCACCAAACCCTTAGATGAACCTTGGATTATAGATCTACAACTTGCATGAAATGGATTTAATGGATGTGGATGTTGATCTTAAAAATTGACTTGAAATAGTGCCTTTGAATGCTTGAATGGATCTTGAACACTACATCAACATATTAGCTCAAATTTAACATGAATGATGCAACACGAATTTGACATGATAATAGGATCTTGATTGCTGCAATATTTATTCAATAAATCTACTCTTTAAGGCCTTGAAAATACTCTTGAAATTGTCTTGAATTTCTCACTTGAAAATTATCTAGCTTGCTTGAAATTTCTTTTAGGATGAAACATAGTGAAAATGACCTTATATTTATAGGTATGTAACATAAATTTCCCATAATTAAAATAACACAAACCAATATGTGAATATAGATTTTAAATCATTGAAATACCACTAAAAATGTAATAAAAATTTAGCTCCCAGGCCTAAGTGAGGACCCATTTGCCCTTGGGAAAATGGGTCTAGGTCACTTACATAGGAAACACATTCTCCAATGATAAATGTTATTTTATGGAACTAAAGAATGTTGAATTTTTCTCTTTGGAAATTTCAATTAATTAGGATTTGATTTGAATTAAAAGGTCGAATTAGATAAAAATTACCTTAATTAATTAATAAGGTCCTAAATAAGTGTGAAAATGTAAATAAATACACTTTACAACACCACATTGAGGCACAATGTCCATTTTAATTAATAGGGCCCTAAAATTAATGTGAATATGTAAAATACAGATTACAACACTAAATTAAGGCAAAATTTAGTTTATTTTAATATTAATTACTAAATTAAATGTGAAAAGAGGGTACTTTTTCCTACACTACATTTAGCCCCCAATTTAGTGAGAGGGTGACCCCATCTCAAACTCACACTAAATTTCACATTCAAGACATATATGTATGCATTGGTGACAAAGATAATAAATCATACAACATTGAAGCAAAGATGAAGAGGCGGGAAAATCAAACTTTGACTGTCCAACACAATGTGGAAAACATCTAGGATGTTCTTACAATATGTTCACAAGAAGAACTCAATGTCCACTATGCAAACAACATGCATGCTCACTCTGGGATAATGGTACCTCAATCCATCCACTAAGTGAGCCCCTAATGTGTGGAAAATGAGAGAATTTCATTAGGCTCCCATACCATATCAAAGATATCCTCCTGACAACTTCAATAAGTCACCACAATATGAAACTTTGAGCTTCATAAGGCCTATCAAGTTGCGTTATTATAAGAACTCATGAATAAGGGGAAGGATCTACTAGCAAGAAAGTTGTGTTATGCTTGGTGGCGTTATAGGGAGGGGCTCAAGCTTCACAAGGTTAACAAGTTGTATTATTCTAAACACCTATGAAATATATATAGAAAGGTTTTTTCAAAGGGATATTTCTCAATTTTTGTAAGGTCTTCTTCTTAGGGATCATTGTACCTAATGTCTCCAAGAGAGGAAAATTCCAAGAGAAGATAATCAAAACTTATGGAATACAATGTGTTACATCACCACTAAGATGAAAGTCGTACACTAAGAAATATAATACTCTTGGAGGACATCAAACCTAATGACACCATCAAGAAAAGGACACATCATAGTAATAAAGAAAATTACGTAATGAAACATGAGTGCCTTTGTATTCCCCCACTTTAAATAAATTGCTAATACAACTAATGTGAGTAATAACTTTAAAGTAGCTAATGGAGAATACATGAGAGCTTATTCATAAAGCCTTATGCCAAGTCATATGTTCCTGAATGAAATTACATCGTGAATAGGAAGAGAAAGGGGTTTCCCCCAAAAACATATATGGGACCTAAAAATTTGGGGCAAGTATATCTTTGCTTTAATGTGATCATATAGCTCAAAAACATCATCATTCACAAAATACTCACAGAACAAGAAGAATGACACAAAGAGGGCGAAGACAAAGAAAAAGATTCTAGGTCAACATGAAAGAGACCTAAATGTGTGGACACCTTGTGTCATCTCCAAAAGGAAAACAAAATATAAATGAAAAGATAAATGTTAACAACATATAGAAGAATGTAGATACAAATAGAGGAATTCACATAAAGAGAGAGATACATCAAATAGAAAAATACATCGGATCACATTATGCACATGAAATCACATAAAGAACATGCAAAACAAAACAAAGAAAAATACTAGTAAGGCACATGTGATTCAACCTATAGTAGGTCATTTGCATCCCAATCTTGTTCAATATATACAAAAGGTGGAAAACTAGCTAATGGTACAACATCAAGCGCTAAAACTAGGACAAGGCTATCTAACACTTTTCCCCCACTAAGTGCAACACAAGGATGAGCTAAGATAAGTGATGGGAGTGATCTCCTTGCAATAAAGTGAATTTTTTTCAAAAAATGTTAAGCATCTAATAGTGAGCATACAAGGATACTACAACTATTACATGTCAAGGAGGAAAGCTTATGCTTTAAATCAAGATGGGTCCTTAGAGGATTTAAATTTCAATATTCCCTTCAAAATATGACAATTATCATTGTGATTTCCAAAACAATCTATGATAAGCACAATATGGTCTATTTTCATAAGCTTTATTTTTAGTTAAATTTTAATATTTAATAGGAAATTCAATTAGTTTCCAATTTAGGAGGGTGTAAAATATATTCTCAATCTTTGAAGTTTGTAATAGGTCATAGGAAGATGCAACAATATCAGACAACTTTTGTAACTAAATTTTTTGTTGTGCATGTAGTTTCGGTTTCTTCTTTCTTGGTTTGATAATATTTTTTTATCACTCTCCTCTTCTAATTGCAATCCCTTTCCATTTTCAAAAAAAAGGATATGTTAGGAGTAGTAAAGTGATCAAAACTTATGGTTTCCTTTCTCTTATGTGTGGCAAATATATTCAAAGTTGCTCAAGGAAGAGGAAGACACATATGAACTCTATTCTTTGTTCATGATTAAGAATTGTTTATATGTTCCCTATGAGAGTAATGACATTATGAGCAATAGGTTTAGTTCTCACAAAGTATTGCAATTTTTTTAATTCATCATCTAGGCTCCTTATATTTTCTTGCAAGATAATAGCAACATCATGCACATTGTTTGTAGGTGTGGAAGTCATAGAAAATGAGTTATAAAGGCTATGATCCATAGAGGGTTTATTATCAACACTATTAGTGAAAGAGTTGGAGAACCCAAGATCCATGGTGAATGGTGTATGATGGGATCATACAAATTTCAAAAATTCAATGTAAAACCAAAATAGAAAGATGGTAAAATGTAAAGCAATGACCTGGAATGTAATGTGTAAATGCAAATTTCAGATTCTAAACAAGGTAATTTTCTGGTTACTCTATTCAAAAACCTGAAAAATGATATCTTGTAAATGCAATCTTCAAATCACATAATGCACCACATTTATCAAATGATGCTAAATATGATCAATTTCACTTAACATAAATTCTGCAAACTAAAAATAAATAAATAACTAGTAAAATAGAATGCAGAAACATGTGTTTAAATGATTAAAAAATCAGGAAATGACCCTGATTAGGGAATCGTTTCCCCAGGGGTGAATGGGTCCTAGGTTAGGGTTTTTTAAAATGTTTTTGTAGATTTTGAGATGATTACAATGGTTTGCAAATTCTGATCAGAAACAGTAACTTGTGGTTTGAATTTTATTTTAATTTAAGGTTGAATGCAAGTACAAAATGTGACAAAATGACAAAATAGGAGACCTAATTTGATGTGCAATTTTGTCTCAATTTTTAAATGCAAGTGAATGATGATGATATGCTACGTAAATTATTTATAAAATAGCTAATTCTTTTATATTTTTCAGATTTCAAGAGATTGAAAAATGCAATCGTAAAAACCTAAATGAGATGCAAGTTAATGCAAGTTAAACAACCCTAAATGAGACTCAATTCAATGCAATGAAATGAAAATGAATACAAGATCTAAATCTAGGGTGAAAGTGAACTCAAAAATCATAATATTACAATGCTCAAAGTTAGGTTCACCACAATGAAACATAAAAAAATAGGTTTGGGTATGTGACCCACAAATTGGATTTGGTGATAAAGGGGATATGATGGACCTATTTTCTTTCTATTTCATTCAAAAAGTGAGATCCACACAATGAAAGGACTTTTAACCTTTAGGTGAGTAAATTCAAAGTGTGAATCTGAAAATGTGTCTTCTATGCAAGGACATGGGTCCTAATTAAACAAAACTTTGGGGAGAAAGATTGAAAAAAAAGAACTAACTCCAAAATACAACCTATAAAGTGCATCTAATAAATTAAGCTCAATTATGATGGAACCAAAAATAAAATTACAGATCTGAGAAAAGGAAAATGATGTGTGCTAGTCACCAAAAGTTCTTTTTCAAAGCTATTTGAGGACTGATTTTCCCTATGGTGATTGGGTCTAGGTTAGGGCTCTATAGAAATGGTTTTTGGGTTCTCTTCTCCTATGTTTGCACCTACAAATCCTCAACTTTTACAGTTGAACAACCAAAACTAAATATTGTAGGTGACTTTCCATGAAATTTCAAGATTGATGGAAATAAATACAATTTTGACAAATTTGCATTTTTTCTCTTGAAGAGATCTTCCACCTAAAATCTGCAAATGCACATGAAGACAAAAAAATGTTTTTTTGTTGATGAATGATGGTTTTCCTTGGTCAAACCATGTTTTTGTAAGTAAACCTTGTAATGAAATGAAATATCATGAAAGGAATGATGAATGAACAAACCTATTTCACAACTCACCAAACCCTTGGATGATTATTGGAATGTGGATCTATAACTTGCGTGAAATGGCTTCAATGGATGTGGATCTTGATCATAAAACTTAACTTGAAACAATGCCTTTGAATGATTGAATGGATCTTGAACACTATGCCAACATATTAGCTCAAATAATATGCATGATGTAAGAATACTTTGACATGATAATAAGATCTTGATTGCTACAATAATTCTTCAATAAATCTACTCTTGAATGCTTTGAAAATACTCTTTAAATTATCTTGAATTTCTCACTTGAAAATTCTCTAGCTTGCTTAAAAGTTTTATTATGGTGAAACATAGTGAAATGAACTTATATTTATAGGTATGCAACATAAATTTCTTAAAATTCAAATAAAACAAGTTGGCATGTGAACATAGATTTGAAATCATTGAAATACAACCAAAATCATAATAAAAATTTAGGTCCTAGGCCTAAGTGAGGAACCGTTCATGCTTGAGTGAATGGGTCTTGGGTCCCTTACCTAAGACACATTCTCCAATGATATTAATATTTGGTAATAAAATTAATGAATGTTGGGTTTTCTTGTTCAAGAATTGCAATTAATTAGGCTTATTTTTGAATTAAAGGGGCCAATTAATGTAAAATAGCCTTAATTAATTAATAAGGCCCTAGATGAGTGTGAAAGTGTAAATAAATACACTTTACAACACCACATGAAGGCACAACTGATTCCATTTAAATTAATAGGGCACTAAAATTAATGTGAATATATAAAATACATATTACAACATTAAATTAAGGCATAATTTAGTTTTTTTTTAATATAAATTCCTAAATTAAGTGTGAAAAAGGTATACTTTTTCCTACACTACATTTATCCCTCACTTTAGTGAGAGGATGAACCTATTTCAAACTCAAACTAAAGTAGACATTCCAAACATATATATATGCTGCAATGACAAAGATATGCAATCATACAACATCAAATCCTATAAGAAGAGGTGGGAAGATCAAGCTTCAACTATCCAACACAATGTGGAGCACGTCTATTTTTTTTTTCCAATATGTTCACAAGAAAAAATTGATGTTCACTTGTAGTGTCGAAAGATGTAATCATTTTTCACACTTATTTTGGATAATTGACATAAAATTGAATTAATTGTATCTTGGAATGGTGTTGTAATGTTTTTTACACATTCACACCATTCTAGGGTCCTTATGTAACTAAAATGTACCTTAGTGTGTCCTTTGGGAGAGTTTTGTAAAGGTTTGTAACATACTTTTACACTTTTCTAGGGTTTATTTAATGAATTAAGCCTAATGGGTCCATTTTAATGAAATGAACTTAATGTGTACCTTATTTAAGTTTTGTAAAGTTTTATAACACACTTTCGCATTTATCTAGGGTCATATTAATTAATTGTGGTTAATTGGATTTAATTAACCCCTTTAATTCAAATTTAAGCCTTAATTATGACACCTCCCAAAGATCTATCTCGACACCCACAATCCAAATTTTATAACAACTAAACTAGGAAAATTTAGGTCCTAGAAAATGGTTCCAAGACCCATTAATCCTAGGTGGTGAATGGGTCATCCCTCTATAGTTACCCCCTTTATCAGCTGATTCTAAATGAGTTTTTAAAGTTCTTTCCATCGCACGCGGTTAGGTTCTGAAAAAATGAGATAGGACCATTCGCCCTGGGTGGAAAATTGGTCCTCCCTTAATGAGGACCCCCTTTTTGAATATCATTGTGGTGATAATCTAATAATGTTTATCTATAGATTTAGTGTCACCTTGAATTGTTTGAATTTCAGGGTTAAATCACTTAATTTAGTTTAAATAATGGGTTAAACAACATTGTTTATCCTAACAAGACTTGGCAAGTTTACGGAACATTCTATACATTTCAAGAGAGAATTATAGAGAACTGCAAGAGAGCTTCCAAAGGAATTTCAAGGTAGATTATCAAAGGTTTATTGCAGAATTCAAGATCATTTCATCATGTCTACGGTTTGATGCATGCATGTTGTTGAGCTAATATTGTGAGTGTAGCATTGAGGATATACTTGCAAGAATTATCTAAGATCTATATTATTCATGGCTACTACATGTTGGATTGCAGATTTGTATTACAAGACAATATCCAAGGTATCTATATTGCATAATTTTATGTTTCATGCTTCAGTTTCACTGTTTCTGTAAGACATGAAAATCTGCAAGTGTGTTAGCAACATGATACAAACAAAATAACAGAAATCACATCCTTATGAGATATTATTTCATGATTCAAATGTAACTAAATAACAAACATGAACAAACACGCAAAATATGAAATAAAACTATCCCATATTGGATTGGTGCTCTTTGAGTATGTGAAAGAGCCCTTTCCCAATCCTTGATAAGCTTGGTGAAATAGACAATGAGATGCTTGAACTCAAGTTGCCTATAGTGCAAATACTTTCAAATGTGGTTGTTGTTTTGTTTGAAGGAGAGAAGCCTTCAACTTATAGTTGAGCTTGGAGAGATGAGAGGCCAAATTGATGAATGTGGGATCATTCATGGGCCAATGACAAGATGCCACTTGTCAAGGTGTGAGAGGGTGAGGAATGTGCAAGTTTTGGCAAATGTGCCAATTTCAAATTTGAATTTGAATGACTTGACATATTTTGGGGGGATGAAAGGTGCAATAAATGCTATGTTGACTTGTGCAAATAGCATTTAAAACCTTGTTGGAAGGGACAAGTCCCTTTTGGGGTGGAAGATTTAAAATGGAAGAATATTCCATTTTGATGCCATTTTGAATGTAATTAGAGGAAATAATAAATCAAATAAATGATTTATTGGTGCAAGTGGGTGGGTTAGTTAGGAGTTTGGATTTGACTCTAGTTGAGTCAAAAGCTAGAGAATGGTAATTGTGATTAAAAGCTAATTAATGTAGATTAATTAACTTGGATGATATTAAGAAGTGACATTTGATAAATCAAATGAGAAGAACTTTAAGGATTTGATTAAATAATTTTGATTTATTTAATGAACCTTAGTAAATTAATCAATAAATTGCTTTAATTAATTAATAGCAGAATTTGATGTTAGTTAAAGCGAGATGTATGATGTCAGTTTTGCATGTCTACATTTTGCCCCTCTTTGAAGCAATGTAGTCGTTGCATTGGTTCAAAGAATGATTCTGCCGATATCGAAATTAAAAAATTTCTGATTTTTCGGATGCTTCGGCAAAAATAAGTACGTTAGTACATTGCCCCCTCGAGAGATCGAGCGAAAAGATTCAATTTGAGGTGGATCTCACGATAAAGAGGTTCAAAATGGATGTGTGGATGATAATGATGATGTAAATGAGATGTTTGGAAGATGCTTAGAATAACAAATCTATATTATTTTAAACAACTTATATGATTATGAAAATGAGATGACGTGATTATGCAGGATGCGGGATGGATGCAGGATGGATGCAAGATGGATGCAAGATGGATGCATTGTTAGCATGAAAGTGGATAGAAGAATGAGATAGGATAGAAGAATGAGAGGGATCAACCCTTGAATCCAAGAAGATGCAGAATTTCAACAAGCCAACTTTATTAGAGATGATGATGAAAGATGATGTATTGCTTATCCAGGAATGGGAGATAAAGAGTGTAACTTTCTTTATGTTTGATAACACACATAGGTGCGATGCATCAAGGCATTAAGAACCAAGATGGCGTTGTGCCTGGTGTGATGGACTTTGACTCGACAATCAGATAGGAGTACTCTTGTTCACACTTGACAGACATAACCTTATTCAGAATGCAGTTCAGATATTCTAGACATCTCGGGCCAAAACATAAAAAGCCAAGCCTTCTTATGTGGTCAACAAGATACCTAAAACATCCTTCCTACAAACAAAACAAAGTATGCGTGACGAAGTTATTTTACAAGAATATCCAACAAGCACAGTAGATAAAAAGATAGTGATCGTTGCCCCATTCCTTTCTCTCTAAACCAGTTTTGTTTAGGCATCATCGAGAGGTCCTTGGAATGAGCGTAAAATAAGATAAGTCAACAAGACCAAGATAAAGTAAACAAACAAGCTAATGTTCTTCGTATCGCTAGCTAGGCTAAACTAATGTGGGGTACCTGATGCTTATGTCCATCATGGGAAAGCTTCATCCTAGGACATGTAGTGATCAGGGTTTTGGTAGGACTGATTTGGGTGATAAGCTATTGATACTCCGAATTGACCAACTTGTTGACTTACTGACTTAGACCTTCGAGACTTTGAAGATTAGGCATTCACTTTAGAACCTGCTAGACTTGCTTCTGACTGACTCACCAAAGGGTGAAAGCGACGATGATTTATTAGGAACGACGATTATTGCGAGTGAAAGCGAGATGGAATGGATGCACCATTTTGGTTTTTTCAAATGTTTTGAGGCTGTTTTCAGAATTTTGAGATGTTTTACAAATGTTTTTGGTATTTTCAAGATTTTATGAATGTTTTTGGATTTTGTGTCAATTGACTTGACTGCGGATGAGATAGATGGGCAAATGGATGCCAATGCGACGGACGCATAAATGAATGGGCAAACGGATTGCCAATGCGACAGACGCATAAATGAATGGGAAAATGGATTGCCAATGCGACAGAAACATAAATGAATGGGCAAACGGATTGCCAATGCGACGGACACATAAAGGACGGACCTGATTGTAAAAGAAAAGATAAGCAAACGAATGCCAATGCGACGGACGCCTAACTAGATGGGCAAACGGATGCCAATGCGACGGACGCCTAAAGGACTGACCCAACCGTCTCGGGGGATGATCAAAGATCAACCTTGCCTACGTTCAAGCTCAGAGACGACGTAGTTCGACAAGGTAGAAAAAACTGACAAGACTTAATGATGAAATTTTTGAAGATTTTCTGATATTTCGACATGTTTTTGGATTTTTGATGATTTTTCTGAATGTTTTTGGAATTTTGAATGAGTTTTCTGAATGTTTTTGGAATTTTGAATGAGTTTTCTGAATGTTTTTGGCTTTTTGCATGATTTTGACGATTTGGATATGGAGATGATATGATATCAGTGCTTTGTTTTGGGATTTTGTTGAAAACCAAGCTTTAATGTTGATCAATCGGACTAATGGATTGATAGTTTGACTAAGTGTGTTAAGTCAAAAAAAAGTGATAATGCACTCGTAAGTTCCAGGAAGTTGTGTTATCCCAGAGTAAACTCGTACAAAAAGGACAATTTGGCTAGGTGTGTTAAGCCAAACAAGGTGATGATTTGATAATTTGGCTAAGTGTGTTAAGCCAAACAGAGTGATGATAATGAACTTGTAAACCCAAGGAAGTTGTGTTATCCTAGAGTAAACTCGTGCACAAGATGATAGTTTGACTAAGTGTGTTAAGTCAAACAAGGTGATGATTGATTGGATTTGATTGATCAAGATCGATGAAGCTTGAGTTATAACAAAATTGCTTCGATGATTTGATGTGACATTGAAGTACCCATTAGATGCAACTGATATGAACTGTTCAGATTGATGTTCGATGAAAGATAAAGCATGATAAGGAACATCTTCCTGTCAAAATATGCCATGGGATAGTGACTTGGATTTTTGGCTCACAAATGCTTTGACCAAGTTGATTTCACATTTTCCAATGCTTGGATCACCACATAAGTGGGAAGATATAGATCAAAATTTATTCTCGAAGCAAGATGTAAATATCTGCCCCCAGTGTCTAGCAATGTTTGAACGGCCATGGGTGGATTCTTGGATAGATGGATGGGTATGGTAAGCATGCAAAGGATGCCAAGGGTTATCTTGTGACAAGATAAGGTGTTCGAATAGAGGAACGCTCATTCGGATAATGCTTCAAGGCTCATATAGCATTGGGTAGGATAGGATCAATGAAAATGACCCATGTCAAGATTTTTACCATAAGCAAGCGTAAAGTGTATTCCAAAATTTTATCAAGATCAAGGTAACTTGGACCTTGGATACAGATGGATAAAAATGGGTTGGATAAACAGTTCATGGGTGAATGAATGATATGGCTCAAATGATGGCCTTATAATGGATGCGATAAGATGCTTTCTCCTGAACTGGCACACATAGATGCTCGATTCTACACATGATGCCTGTTTGCCAGGTTTTCATCATGGTACCTATCCAAAGCGCCACCGGAATGGTTTTCGCTGGAGGACGATTTTTTTTTCTTTACTGTTTTCAATCCTTTTTCTGAATTTTTTTTTGGATTTTTATATTTTTATGATGATTTATTTTATTTTATTTTTTTCATTTTTTGATTTTTTAATTTTTTTGTTGTCACCAAGATGCCTGTTTGCCAGGTTTTCATCAAGGTGACCATTTTTTTAGGACATTTTTCTAATTTTTTTGTATGTTTTGAGAGATTTTAAGCAGATTTTGAGTCGCTTGGTACTGTTGATGTTGATGCTTTTGTCATAACATGCCATTGGTATCCTATTTGAAGAAGTTGCTTTGCCAAGATACGTGCACTTGAATGCAACTTTTGAGATCCCTGATCTGTTTTGCTGATACCGGAGTTAACTTTGTCTTTGTGCGCACATCGCGATAGAGTGCCTTCTGAATCCTTATGATGAAGGGTCGCTGCCAATACATGGTCAATGTGAGAATTGGATATCCTGCATGGAGGCGTGGATGGAGTGTGTTTAGGTATAAAAGATGGATTGGTTGTCAGTTTGGAACCTTTGACTCTCCAAACATGGGAAGATGAGCAATGGTGGGTGGATATGGAAGTGTGCATGGAATTTGGACCAACTGCTTGATACACTTTGTACGTTGCTTGAGAAGCCTGCTTTTTCCTTTGTGGAAATCTTTGATGGATACTTGCCCCATTTTTATTTTGCCCCATAGTTTCTTTGACTAATGGGGTTTGATAGGGATAATCTTTCTTTGTATTCTTTGGTATCCACTTGTATTCGATTTGTCCTTCATGCTTTGTCCTTTGATTTGAATCTTTCTTTTGAGGTTGGTCCCAAATTGTGGATGGGGTGATGGGTGGATGAAGATTCATGAAATGGAGGGTTGTAGTATTGGCATTGGTTTCATCATAAGGGTTCTTCGTGCTCCCTATGTTGACGTTTGCTCGAGACGAAGTTGCCCCCAGTATGGTGATAGTATTACTGATATGTTGAGATCCCTTGATTGTCGAGTAACCAAGGCCTTGATGCTTAGGATTGCCAAAAATCTGCACAGGCTCTAGGATACCCTATTCGTGTAGGCCTAATCCTCTGCCTTGATAATTCATCTGTTGAAACATTTTATTTGCAAAAAGATATGATTTACCTTGGAAACAAGGTGTTGCTCCTTCTTTGCTCTATTGTGGACCTTCAGAAGTGTCAGCTTCTTTATTGATGAGATAGCTTGCTCTAAGAAAGGTGAGTGATCCAACTTTATAAGTGATAGGATCCTCCACATGTGGGATAAATTCCTGATTGATCTCTTTGGCTTGATCTTGTGACATATCAGATTGTAGTGCTTCTTCAAGAAGTGTTGATGCTTCGCTGTCTACACAAAATTCTTCCTCATGACTCACTTCATAGGATGTTTTTGATTCACAACTTTTGTAGGAGCCTTCTTCATGACCCATGTTTGACATGTCTCTGGATTTCTCTATATCTTGATCATGTGTACCAATGTTAAGAGTAGGAGACTCTTGTTTCCTAGTAATGATTTCAAGAGTATGAGACTCTTGTTTTTGAAGATCATCCACGTGTCCATCCAAAGAAAGCATCTTATGGGTAGATGGAGGAGTATGTCCTATGTGGATGTGGTCATCATTTGCGGCATCTTGTATAGATAAAAGAGTGCCCATTAGATCATTGTAGTATCTCGGAGATACAAATTCTTGATTTTGACTAATTCTAGAATTGCTTTTGCCATGCTTTTGATCACATTCTTGACATGGGTCAATTTCAAAGGATGGATTGCTTATAGCAGGTTCTTGGAAATTATCCTTAGGCATGGGAAGTGGCTTAATTTCCACTTGTTCTTTGAATGGATTTGGATCAAGTGTAAAGTCAAAGATTCTTTCACTATTCTCAATCGTGAGGTCGAAGGATGTCAATATGTCATTGGAAGGGCCATTGCTAGACCTTGATGGAAGATTTTGATCATGCTTTGGAATACGTTCTTGAGATATGTCCTCTAGCTCCTAAGGCGGTGTAGAGACATTTTCAACAAAATCATTAGTGAATGGATCTTGGATTAAGTCAATGGGATCAAATAACGTTCACACATCTTGGAATAGATCACTAAAAAGTGGCTCTTGATGAATATTGATTTGATCATTGGATGGGGTAGACATATCTTCAATGTGCTCATTGATGGATTGATTTTGATCATTGTTTTCAACAATTTTGGTGGAGGGATTGTCAATGTTCTCAAACATAGGATCAAATGATGTTAATGTTTCTTGGATTGGATCATTGTTGGGCATCGTTGGTGAGTTTTGATCATGATTGAAAAGTGGCTTTTCGTGTGTGATGATTTGATCATTGAATGAGATGGGAACATCTTCAATGTGTTCATTGATGGATAGCTCTTGATCATTGTTTTCAACAATTGCGGTGGGAATCTATTGCAAGCTTTGTTGGGCGAGTAAGGCCTCTGTTTTCTGCTGAGCCAACAATGCTTGTTGTTCGTCATGTTGTTTTTGTGCCAACAAAGCTTTTTGTTGGGCTCTTTGTTGTGCTACTTCTTCTTGGACTGTTTGCAATAGTGCGTAGAATTCTGCTTGCGCTTGCGCTTGTTGGGTTACTTGAGCCACTTATGCTTGCTGAGTAACTAGCTGTGTAGCTTGTTGGGCTTGGAGTGCCTTTTTGCAGGAAGCTTCTTGTGCAGCTTGCAACATGATGGAGAATGAATTGGTTGTGTTGTACTTTGGCGGTGGTGGCGGTGGTGGTGGAATGGGAATGGTGTTGATTGTTGGGATTGCTTGGATAGTTGCCATCTGCTGTTGCGATATCGATGGAAAAATGGGATGATTTGGTATGATGTTTTGATTCGGCATGATAGATTGAAATTGAATATTGTTGTGGTTGGGAATCATATTGCCTTGATTTAGGTAACTTTGATTTTGCATGGTGTTACCTTGACTTGAATCAACACATGGAGTTGCCAATATATTGCTAGGATTTTGAACAATATTAGGGGGATTTGCAAACATGTCGACCCCAAAGTTTACCAAGTGTGGATTTGAAATGGTCATGTTTGGTAAAGTTGCACTTGGTATGTATGGATTTTGTGGGATAATGTTGTTTGGAAAACTCATGCATTGAGTGTTTGGTTGATAGATTTGCAGATTTGGACTTAGATTTGAATCTATCATTGGGAAAGGTGTTCCAAACTTTGGATTGGGGATGCTCATATTTGCTGTACCATTGATGTTTGTATGAGATAATGCTCCCATGTATGCATTGTACAAGCTTTGATAATCAAATGGTATTACAAGGCTTGGATAGTTTGGTTGGATCGAATTGCTCATGATGGATGGATCAAATTTAAATTCCATGTCCCTCTTGTGTTGAGATCGAGTTTGAACCATAAAATGAAGATCAATTTTCAAGAATGTAAGAGATGAACCTCTAATCCTTTAGATCGGTCTAAACCTTAGGTTCAAAGAAGTGAAGAACTAGGATAATTGAAGGATCAAAGTGATGATGAGGATGAGATAACGAAAAATGAGTGATATGGATGAATGGAACTCTTAAAGAAACTTTGAAGGGAATGTTAAACTTTTAGGACTTTATTGATCGTGATTCGACTGATGGTTTGACTAGATGTGTTAAGTCAAACAAGAGTGATAAATGTAATTGTAAAACTCTAGGAAGTTGTGTTATCCAAGAGTGAACTCCCACAAGATGGTAGTTTGACTAAGTGCATCAAGTCAAACGAGGTGATGATTTGATAATTTGGCTAGGTGTGTTAAGCCAAACAAGATGAACTCGTAAACCCTAGGAAGTTGTATTATCCAAGAGAGAACTCGTGTATAGGATGATGGTTTGACTAGTTGTGTTAAGTCAAAACAAGATGATTTGATTTCGCCTAAGAGTTTAGCATAAAAGATGAAAAAGATTCCAAGAGTTGTTGGTGAGGTGGAAATTTGATTGATGTTGATGGATGAAAGTGATTGAATTTGATCCTAGACTTAACCTAGAATAACACTTCTTCTTATAAGACCTCGGTGTTGAGGAACACGCTATATTTCCTACGGGAGGAAAGCAAACCCTTCAAGCAATTCAGGATCTCAAGACGCTCCTCACTAGCTTTCAGACTAAGCGTTTAGAACTTCGGTTTTAGGATTTTGATCATGTTAGAAAACACATGTGTAATCAAATTTGTCTTTTATCTTGGTTAAATGAGGTTATTTTTATCCAAAACACTTGCTTGCTTAGGTTTTCAAACTATATGTCTGATGTCCCATTCTCTTTCTTATTCCACAAGGTCCTTTATGCGGAAATCGAGGAAAATAGGGCAAAAGTTCCTTATGTTTATCCTTATTGGAAACAAATGATGGTAGAATTTGCACACTTAGAAACCTCTAGGAATGTGATCCCTAGGGAAAGCAAGAGTGGGCAAGTTCGTCAAAGGATATTTGTTTCTTCCAAGGTGTTTGAAATTTGAGGCTCTTGTGTATGTTTGTTTTCCAAATGTTTTCAAGATCAAGCAATGTGTTTTTTCCAAGCACTTTCACACTCCTAGGTTGATGAGACAATACCTTGTTGGGTTCCCACTTGGATAAATCCAGCTGCGCATATCTTGTGCGAATGGCTAAATGCTTGACCACACTGGCTCCCCTCCACGGCACTCACTTATTCAGGTCAGCCAAGCATTAGTACCCATGAATCTCCCATGGCATACTTTCCATTTCCACAACAAGACCGCATGTTATGTGGGGCGGCTTCAGAGGACATGACCTCTTGCACCAACAAGATAGATAAGGTTTTGGCCAATTTCTAAACAAGGGTTCTAATTCGGGCATTCCATTCATGGGGGATTATCCAACGTTGGCGAGAGTCCATTGTTGTCCATCTCGTCGGAATAATCCTCATTATATTGGCCTTTGTTCCAATATCCACACTTATATCCCAGGTGGAAGTCGCTTGGCTTTAGCGTGTTCCCGGTTGGGTCGTTCCCTTGGGTGATTAATTTTTCCCACAAGGCAGGCCCTCTAAGTTAAACAATAGCGAGCTAACATATCCCGTCGTTCACACAACCCTTGTTGAAAAACAAAGGGGAGAACCTCCGCAATATATCCTGCTCACACTCGCATGTTTTGTTCAATTTTAAATACCAAATTGAAGTGTGGAGGCAATATTTTATGCAACTTAGGGTCATCAAAAAGACTTTTGATTCTCAAGATCGCCGTGAAGCGCGAGAGAAGCGCATACGCCCTTTTAAATGACACTACTTTGCAAAAAAGTTTACAAAACACAAAGTACACATGTTCAATTTTAAATTCCTCAAAGCAATGATGAGTTCATTTTAAATGCACCAATTGAAATGTGAAGTTGCCTTGTTCAATTTTAATCCCAAATTGAAATTTAGTAAGTATTTCTAAGGTTCAATTTTATCCCAATTGAAGAAATCAAGTCAAGTGATTAATTTTAAACCCAAATTGAAATGTGCATTTGGTTTAAAACAGAAAACGAGAGTAGGAATTGGAGCTCTAGATTGTGACAACAAGCATTAAAAAATGCTTTTTGTTAAGTTCAAATTTTGTTTGAATGTTTAATTATCCAACTCAAATCTTCTTTGGTTTATCCTTCTTGATGCAAAGTAGCTGTGAAACAATAAAGAAACAATGATTAGAATGCTAAAAATAAAAATAAATAAAAAAATTAGGAGTTTCAAAGAAGGCATATAATCAAAGATAATTAGGTAGCAAGATTAAATGACATCATGTTTGATATATCAATTCATTTCCTAAGCATGAAGAACTAATACAAAATTATATCTTCATATGTAATCAACAAATTTCACCCTCCTCTAGAAATCTGCACCCAATATCTTGAAGTTAGCAAAGCATAACCAATTACCAGTCAACAACTTCAAGTTAGAAAATGATTTTTTATTCACTTTTCTTTCTGAGATGCATCTCCTATTTCATTTTCCTGTTTACTCTGGTGGTACCCTGCAGCTTTGAATTTATTCATTTTTCACCAATTTGAAAGTAATGTATATATAAAACAAATGGCCACCGACTACAGATTGTAGTTAATGGAAATGGGATGGGCGGTTTAAATACTCAGGCCTGTATAGATCTAACAAGTTGTAACTAGGCTGTAAATGTTTTGATAGGCACATTATCTATTTGATGGGACACCCCGAGCCAAACACTTGACAAGGAGTTGAAGGGGGAGGTTGAAGTCTCCATCGGATTTCAAAATCTTGGAACATAACCAACTTTTAATGTGTATACATTCAAAAGCAAGTTAAAGGATGACAACAAGATGTAAAAGTAGCAATCATTCAAAGCAGCAAACATTCAAAGCAAGATGAGGAGCTAGCGATCTATCCAAACTAGCCAAGGTCATGCTGGAGGTGTCTTAAGTTGATTTAGAGGCTCCCAATATTTACACAGAGATTCTAGGATCGGTGATAGGTCATTGAAGGGAGAGCGCTAAGTAAAATATTAAAGCGTATATAGGTACGTAAGACCTACGAATATCTTTTGGAACAGAAATACCTATCAGAAAGATCTACTTTCCTGCATTTACAACAAATAATATTAAAAAGATAACTATACACCATTTCCAGACACTCATTTTCAGCATTAAACAAACTCTAGTTAGTCGGAAGAGTAGGCGAGGAAAAGATGGGATGTGGAATTAGAGTTGGCTTTGCTTCTACATTTTCATCTCTTGCATAGGGAGCTTTGGCCCTCCACCTATCCTGGCGCCTCTCGAAAAAGTGTTGCAGAGATTGCTTCCTAGCAATCGGGAGTTGCAGAGACTCACGCTGCTTCTTTGGCAAAGCCCCGCACCTTACTTACTCATAGCTTCCTGTCAAAAGCACACGCCTCTGTGCTGGGAGTTTTGGTTTCCAGTGAATTCTTCTTGAACACTTTTGATGCTCCTTTTGAACGCCTCTGATCAATACTTACTCTTGGGGATCATGGGTGCGTTTCAACTGTTCTACAAGGAAAGGCTGCTAAAGGACTTCTTTCCAACTAAATGCAATTAGCAGGTATGTCCTCCTTCCTTGGTATATGCACAGTGCAGAAGCATAGAAAAGGTGTGCTTACTGTTTGTGATGCTTCAACCTTCATTGGTCAAATCTGCAAAGGAGGAGCTGATAGAGAAACCCTGCGCACATTCAGAGGAGTACATTGTATCTCAGCAAAGGAAATGTAGGCAAAGGATAGACTTCAGATTTGATCTACCTCCAATACAGATCATACAATGTTTTCATGACAAAAAGGTGTCAATGGTGTTAACAGATTTATTAAATGATGGATAACAACATAACACAGAAAGTCAAACCCATACAAAATCATACATAACAACTTTCATAACAACTTTCTTTACCCTCACCACTTAATAAAAATCAATACATCAGAATACATTTAAGCTTTTTAGATATAGACAGCAACTGGTAATCATTAAGAAGCCATATGATGTGCAACATTAAGCGTTGAGAATAAATAGTGACTGGTAAAAAAAATTAATCAGTGGCACAGAGCAGTAGTTTAGATGTAAATGCTTTGATTTCACTTACAGATGCATATCTATCAACTGCATATGTTAAGATTCATTCTCTTTCCTCTAGAAAGTGAACATGTCATCTCTATAGGAACTACACCAAAATGGGTAA